>JABASD010001927.1:0-32414 GCA_019776165.1 Pogonognathellus flavescens
ATGTACATTTACAAAAATATTAGTTTTTAATTGTTTGTATTCTCTATAATAGAATTATTAAATTCCGGTAGGGACAAGACTTCAAGAAAGTCATGTATAATCAATTTAATCAATAATACATACGCTAATTTTAGCTTGTAAACATACTTGGTAATGTAAGTACCTACTTGCATTTCTTGGTATTGATTAGGTACATGCTTCAGTTATGCATGTATCAGAAATGTAATGAATGCAGATAACTCGGTTAGCAAAGTGGCCCTGAGTCAAGAAGTATATGTAAGCGTAAGCAAGCATTAATTCGTGTTTCATTAACTGATGTTTCTTACTGACGATAATTTTTACAACTTGTATTGGCAATTACTAGGATATACATAGTTTAACGAAAATATTACTAAGCTATTTATATAAATTATACTTACTTACGTACATAGGTTTGTCAATATTCCAAAGTGCGGTCAGTTCGATTACTGACTGTTTCTCTTGTAAAACCACAAACAAGTGGAAAAATAACAGAAACAGTCATTTCATTCGTGAACGTGTAAGATATGCCTGCACAAAATTAAATTAATTTCTGCCAATATAATGTGTTTCTTATTCATAGTTCATTGTTTTGCATTAAACACGTTAAGTGTCTAGATACTTATAACTTACAGATACTATAATTGACATTATTATTACCATATATTTTATTATCATGCAAAGAACAGTCAATTGTGTAGGTAGCTAGTAGCTATAGATAGTAGCTACTGATTGCTGTTTCAATTTTATAGACACACGTTACAGTTACAGCAAATAAATGCAAAGTAACAACATTTATTTTCAGTATACATATAGATTATATATGTACTATAACAAAAATCATTTTGCAGAAACTGTTTCTGACGAATATCCCACACACTGATCCGATACCCTATCTCGGGTTTCTTTCTCATCGAATACCTACAATTCGTTAAGATAACTAATATTTTATTTCGAATATATTTAGTTCGGACAGTTCAGAGGATATCCAACGCTCATTTTATATGGACTTTCACTTCTCTAGAATTTATACAATACGCAATACAGAACACTAGTAGCACATACACTTACAGAGCTACGGCTACCGTTAGGTCGCGTCGGTAGTTAGCTAGACGGTTCAGTTTAAGTAGACATTACGAACAATGGATAGATTGCTATTAATCCGCATCACACTACTCTTTGGCGTTGTCGTACTTTACACTTCTAACTCCAACAATACGTCGGATGCAGCCGAAGCGGACAGTGGTAATGCTCATTGCTCGAAATCGAATCGAAAGTAAGTTTCGCATAAATCGTGTATGAAGCATACAAATACTACCTGTAAAATATACCATATACTAATTGATGTTGCTATTCGTTAGCAAATGTGTAAACAAAAATTGTGCTAAATGAAACATGCATAATATAAGCTTACAATTTCTTGTTTTACAAACGCTGATCGACTAACAATTGGTTTCGTTTAGAAATTCCTTATTTACTGATATAACCGTATAAGAAATGTATAACTATAGCTTTCTTTTTTGTTCGTATATTTCTTAAATAGTGCAAATGTACAAGACGAAATACGCAGAACTGAAGAAGCAATTATGAAATCGGTTACGGATTATAAACTTGAATTGCAGACTATCAACGAAGAGATGAATGTAAAGTTAGATGAAGTGGACAAGAAACAAAAAAAGATTAGACAGCTGAAAAATGTGTAAGATACAAGACAATACTTACTTGCATTCGAATAAAATGGCTAAAACTATTAAATTAATTATGATATTCTTACAATTCTCTCTGTAAGTAGGTACCCATTATAAGTAGCATATCTATTTAATGCTTATATTGCACCTTTGTATTATATTGTATGTACCATGTACTCACGCGAATATGGAATCGATTGCATTTGATTACAGCGGAGGGAACACTAGCAGTATCACTATTACTGAACTTAGAAATGATATTCTTAAGCTACAAGTTGATTTAGATAAGATTAAGGCCGAGACAAGTATCAAAATAAGCGAGCAAGAAAAAAAATTAAAGGATAATGAGGAATCATTGAAGAAAAAGGTTAATTTTTAATTTTTAAAATCAATCAGATTTCAAGGGATATGATGCATCTCAATGATTTGATTAAAATATGCAAAGAAATTACTAGATACTTTTATGAAGAACAACACGTACATTTTTTTCTTTCTCGAATTTTCTCAATGATGTATAAAATGACTTATTTAAATGTCTGTACAGATCATTTGCGTAGAAGAAGTGGGTTACCAAAACATGCGAAATAATTTAAGTAAGTCAACTGCAGATTTACAGAAAGTTTTGTAAAATTCATACTGATAGTCATAGCGTATAAAGCGTAGCAACATTTAAAACCAATTGATTCCCTATTTAAAATTTACTATTTTGTTTGATGATCAGATTTGACTTCTAACGTCGTTTCGTGTGGGGGAGTTATTGTGGGTAACAAAGAAGGTCTACTGCAGTTCAGATCGAATGAAACATTTTCTAAATATAGAAAATGCATTTGGACTCTCAGAATTAAGAATTACGTTCAAATGAAATTGCAAATTCTTGCAGACACTTTTACTGAGAATGATTTCATTGTCATTACTGGTATTGATGAAACCTACTATTCTAATTATGATCACAATGGTGACATGAGATTCGATGTAGCTCTTTCGATTGCCTCTGGTTTGGGTGCGATAAATTTGACCTCTAGTGATAAAGTAATGTAAGTCTTCATCAATTTTTCATCTACTGATAGTACTGTATAGCCATAAAAGTATTTCTGTTCCGGTAAAAATGATACTTCATGAATTTATAGAAAACATGGTGATAGAAATGTGTTCGACTTATATGGACCTTTCATTTTTATCTCGTTTGTTACCGAAAACTACAATGAAGGCAGCGGATTTCTAATAAAATACGAAGGAATCCACAATCGAAAAATCCAAAAAATTTACAAAGATTTGACGTACATAAATCTGCATGATAATAACTCATCTGGTTCGATTGCATATCCTCCTCCTCCAAGCGAACGCTACCCCAACAATGTTTTTTGGACACTTGTGGTTAATCCTCCTACTCCTGAAAAAGTTTCCGCTCTTAAACTGGAATACACCGATATTGAGTCCGACCATAGTTGCGATTCTGATGTTTTAAAAATTTACACTTATGATAAGCATCGAAATTCTTTAAACTTTAAAAGGTTCAAATTACTACTAAACAAAATCATAGCTGTGGATTATAACAAAGCATTGATCTTGCAGATAAGCTAACAATAAGCTGTGATATTTTTTGTCAAAAGGTATTGCGAAACAGACAAAACTTACCGCAATGAAATTATTCCGAGTTCATCTGACGGAGCATTCATTATAACGTTTATCTCCGATGCAACTGATGATACTGTACTTGACGACAAAATGGGCCATCATGGAGTAATGTCTAACCACAAGGGATTTCGGTTTTCATGGAACACATCTTTGGTTTAATTTAATATTCCTGAAATGGTGCCACCATATATAGTTATGTTGACAAAGATTTTACATACAAATTGTTTTATAGTATACCTATAGCAAAGAAAATGTATAAGTGTCTTAAGCAAAAAGCGACTTTTTTGGTTTGTGTACCTATAGCAGGATAATTTATTGCATTTAAGCCTCACTATCTACTTAATGTACCTAAGATTATGTAATTGTTCAGAATTTTGGTATAGGGGTAAATCTGTAATATCACTTTAATTTCTATTATAATCTTGCCTTCAATGACCTGTTAAAATACAATGTTGCAGATTGCAGAATCGAAAAACATAAGTGGATATAAAGGACGCGTCTTTTCATAATCAACTAACGCAACTTTGATATCTAAGCTTAGAATAGAATATTAATTTAATTAAGCTGAATATGTCCGATTGTACGCAATGAGACAATTTTTACGTTATAAGTCTATAACATTCTAGCCTAGCCTAAGCCATATCTAGCAATCTGAATCTGGTTGAATCATAAGTAAGTTGTTTTTGGTTAATACAAATTATTGTACAATGTTGCAATCAAATATTCCAATAATAAAAAATGAAAAACTAATACAAGTATTGCATTTTTATTGCGTTAATTGTTTCTAGTAGGTAATTATAATAATAAAATATTTCTCCTGCTCTACTAGAGACAACGAAACCGCATCCATATTATAACAAACTGCAAATGACAATAGTGTGTGACTGCAAATGACAATAGTGTGGGTTGCAAAAATGACAACCTTTACATACCACAGGTATAGGTAGATATTCTAGATATAAGTAACAGTTTTTACATATACTTTGCTTTCAACTACTATAACACACTGCAGTGTACAATTACAAACGTTTTAGACAACTTAAAGCATACAAAGAGGTAACAAAATGAGAAATTAATATGCTAATCTCGGTTTAGGAATGCTACCACGGGGTTATCTAAAATTAATGGTTTATGCTGATGTATCCTCATTAATTATACTAGCTCTAATTGGTTTTATATGAAACAAATCTTATGTTTAGCTTAAATACTTATTTTTTAATCATGCAAATATTCAAGTCTATTGTAGACCACTGATTTTTAGTGTGAACTTTTGTGGAGTGCGAACTTCGAAACATTAAGAAAATTGTACTAAACATAGTAAATCTTTTACTCAAACAAAAGCGTCTAACTTGAAGATAGGTTTACTATTACACTGATTTATTCCTGTCATTCTATTTTATTAGACAGCTTGCTATAGACTGTGACAGAACAACAACGATCCAGATTATTAGTGACTACAATTAATTAAAGTTATAATTACAGCTACAACTACTTATTCCCAGTTTGCTATTATTTTTATTCAAAGGATAGGTAATTAACGTATGTATATATTCAGAATTGGACTGCTTCCCCATATTAGGCATCCTATAATATACATTAACTGTTACTATTACAAATTAGATCTGTATATATTGCTTCAGCTAAGTAAGGATAAATATTTTGTGCAATGGAAGCATTGCTATTGATCCGCTGCATACTACTATTTTTCCTTGTCTCATTGTACACTCGGAAGTCGGTTGCAGAAGATGCTGCTGCAAAGTATGACTATGAAGTTTGCAACTCGAAACAAACAACGTAAGTTTCATACAAAACATGTCTCATCTCTCCATTCTTTAGTATTTAATAAAGAAACGAATTTGTCAAAATACCTATAAATAACAAACTAATGTTTCTTTACATCTGTTTGAGTACCCAAGTTTAACGATTTTATGTTAAGTTAAGCCATCAAAGCTTTTGATACTTATTGGCAGACATTAATAGGAGAACCGAATCATTTCCTTCAGCAATTGTATCTATAACATATAACCCTCATGCGAATTAATTATAAGAAACCTACAACCCTAAAGGTGGTTTTTGAATATCATTTTGTACAGTAAAGAAGAAATAGACAGCACAGAAGCAGCAATTATGCAATCAGTTAAAACTTACAGAAGCCAGTTGGATAGCATGAAAAATGAGATTGACGAAAAGTTGAAAGAAGTGGATAAAAATCAAGAGAAGGTTAAACGATTGGAAGAAACGTAAGATTTTATTATTGCATTAGGGCTACTCAACCTCCAACACTTGTCTGTCTGTGCATGAAATCGACATTTGCTGCACTCTTTCATGTGTCTCAAAAAGTAATTAATTGGATTCGAACGTATTTCGGTATTTTGGGGTTATCGGCCACGCTGATTTCAAAATGACACCAAAATTGAGAACCAGTCACAAACGTAGGAAAAAAATTGAGATGCCTCATCCTTAAAATCATAAATCTAAATTCAAAATAGTTTTGGTTTCACATTTTGAAAACTCAGAAAACAGCTCGACAAATGTCGATTTAATGCATAGGCAAGTGTTAGAGGTTGTATAGGACTAATGCACGTATTGTGTGTGACTTTCTGTAGGCATGTACGTTATACCTAATATTTAATTGTAGGCTAATGTTTCGTATTTGATTGTAGTAACGATAATAGCATCACTGTCACTCAACTGAGAGATTCCATTCTAAAGCTTGGTCAAGATATAGAACAGATAAAGAGTGATGGCATTGAGAAAACAGATGAGCTACAAACCAACCTAATGATTGCTGAGAAATCTTTGAGGAAAAAGGTACACTATGAACTTGTTAAATCAGGTGTAACAATCGTGATTAAAATTTTATGATTTACTAAATAAATAAAAAGAAACTCCTGGGTACTTAAGAAAAACTATCAAAGATTTTTTCTCTATTCATTTTCCTGAATAGTAATAAATAACTCATCATTTAAATGTTTGTGTACAGATCGTTTGCGTGGAAGAAGTGGGTTACAAAAGCATGTCGTTAAAATATAAAAGTAATGAGCAGCTTAACAGAAATTAATTGCAAAAAAGCCAAAGATTTTCTATATAACATTCTGACTTTGTTTGATGGTCAGATTTGTCTACCAAGACATTATCATGTGGGGGAGTTATTGTGGGTCACAAAGAAGGTCTACTGCAGTTCCGATCGAATGAAACATTTTCCAAATATAGAAAATGCATTTGGACTCTCAGAATTGAGAATTACGCTCAAATGAAATTGCAAATTCTAGCCGATACTTTCACTGAGAATGATTTTGTGATGATCACTGATATAAATAAACAATACTATAAAAGTTTTGATGACAATGGTTCAGCTGTGCAGTACGCCCCTGGTCGGGGGTCGATAACCTTGTCCGCAAATGGTACTGTAATGTAAGTAACGTGAATTGATGAAAGTTTTAATCTTGCGACAAACTCTTTGAACAGGTAAAAGGATATTTCTTGCATTTACAGAAAACATGGCGATCGAAATGAATTTAACTTCTATGGACCTTATATTTTCATCTCGTTTGCAACCAAAAATTATAACGAAGGTAGCGGGTTTTTGCTAAAATTCCAAGGAGTAGAAAATTCAAGTTTAAGTCACATTTTTAGAAACGTATCTCACATAAATGAACATAGTAACAACTTGCTCGGTTTGATGAAATACCCTAAACACGGACTTTACCCCTACAATGCGTTTGGGACTTTTGTGGTTAATCCTCCTATTAATTCTGAAGACGATTCCAATAAACTTAGGGCTAAGTTGGAATACATCGATATTGAGTTCGACTTGAGTTGCGATTCAGACGTTTTGGAAATTTACAATTATGACTTGGCGAAAAATTCTCTGGTGTCTCACAGGTAGTATTGTGACACGGTTGGAATTATATATACATGCATTGCATTGAATTCCATATTAATTAAAGTTGTTTCTTTTTTAAAAATTTTTGTCCATAAGGTATTGTGATGAAGAAGGTAGTCCACAGCACCCCGATGAACTTACTTCTTTGGATGGAGCCTTCATTGTAACATTTATCTCTGATGATATTTTTGGTGCACATGCAAATGATACAAGACTCGAAATCAAATCTAATCATAAGGGTTTCCGCTTTTCATGGAAAACTTCTGTGTAGTTCTCCCCAAACCAAACTAGTGCATTGTAATAATTGTAATAATAAAACTAGTGCAAAGTAATACTATGTGTTAATGGAGGGTTCATACAAGGTGCTCAATATCTAAGTAAGCTCTAGTTAAATACATTTTTTCTGTCCGAAAATTCAATGTTAAAATTGTATCGCATAATAACATTGCCTGTATTCATGAATGGCTTGCAAACACAACGATGCTTTATTTTCTAATTGTAAGTGTGTGAACTTTGTTAACAATTTTGTACTTTACTGTGTATATTTCGGAAAGTGTGGATTGCTAGGTACTAACTGTATCGTATAAAGTACTATGTTGTGTATATAGCTTAAGTTAAAATATGCAGATACTATTTAGTAAGCCACAGCCATAGCATGTGTTGTTTGAGTCTCCAAAAGGCTTTTATTTTACACATTCTGTAATCAATCTAATAAAAAGTGATTTAAATATAGTAACGTTAACATGATAATAAAGTTGGCTATAAAAATGTCAGATTTGCGAATTCTTCTTTGTTTTACACCCAGGCGATGACTTTATTTCTTTGTATTGGTTTATTTATTGAGTGTCAGCTTCCCCATGATAATATATAATATTTATTGATACCACACTTGAGTATATACACTCAAGTTTACTATGCGTATATCAAATACAATATAAACATCAAACTATGTATGTTACTGTATACGTTGTTACTTGCAGATTACTGTACAACTACACAAGTACATTCAAAAAAGTGCAGTTATAAATGTGTGTACTAAAGTAGGTACTACTATTGAGTGAGTGTGTAAAAATAAAGATGGATAATGCAATGAAAAGGATTATTGTATTATGGCAAAACAAAAGTTACCACAACAGTGCCCCGTCCCCACCATGACACTTTATTACCTCCTATAATGTAGAACTGACATGAGTCATTTGCATAGAAAAGCCATACAGAGTGAAACAAAACGTAGGAAAAAAATTATGGCACTTTAATAAAATTACCGATTCTCTGTCTACTCTCCTTCCTCCCTGTTTTGACTCCAATGCAGCACTAGTATCGGGTATTAGTAGTATATGCCAACAAATCCATTCGGGAATTCGGAACATACGAAGGAGGAACATATGAAGCTCATAAATAAAGGATACTTGGTGCCTAAAATTATTTCATCTATATAAATATCTATATCCTTCACTATATACGCATCACGCTGCTATTAATTTGCATACCACCGTAATAATAGTAATAATATTCAATTTGCCTATAGAAATCAGAACAAAGGCTTACCACACCACTTCACAGCCTTAACTAAGCAGTACATGTGCGGATGGATGTTAAGTAAGCAAATTAGATATGTGGAAGAGCTGTAATAGGATTAGTGTTAAAACGATAAGCATAATTTAACTCTTAAATTGTAATTACGCAATATTTAATAATGTTATTGCTACACTTATTCTTTAATGCGTTTACACAAGTCTGCTATATACCTATATAAACGTGATAATTCTATAAAGTATAATAAGGAGGAGGAAAAAGAAAACTTTTCATGCAGAAGCTGGGAACTGCAACTGGAAAACATACATTAGACATTAGAGTGTGCGGTGAGTTGAAAAGATTGTGCAGTAAAGAATGACAGCATTTATGCAATAACAATAATATTCTCGTTAAAATTACTTCAACTGGATCTAGGTATCGCTGTTTCCCCCTACTTTTCACTTCTTTTGTCAGATTCTTGTTTTGTGGTTATTGTTATAGTTATGACTTCAGGAAAAAGTTTCTCTCGGGTCCGTCTTGTCGAGTGGAAAATCTCAGACTCTTTTACTATACAATATCTCTCAATGTACCACACCACCAATACGAAGGCACATGCATGCGATGTATTTTATTTTATTTCATGTAGACTAAATGTATGTACCTTAATAAATCTATACGTACGTATAGTATATATACCTAGTTATGTACGTACAGATACTACTTAAGTCTCTTGATGGATAATGTGAAGTCTTATTCTTATTTCACATTTAGCTGCTGCAAATTGCAAAATCATATTTAATCCCCAATAACTTAATCTTATAGAACCTTTACAATTTCATCTTTCAATTACAGTTAGGAATGATACGAGTTTGATTAAATTCCCTCGTTTTGGCAGAATGGAAATGTTGTGCTAAAAATCGTTTGCAAGAGTCAGTTTTCATAATGAGCATTCAGGTTCAGTTTGTTGCATTTTTACCAGTAGAAATAAGTAGTTGCTATTTGAAAAAGTGTAAAAATTCTATAAGCTACAATCATTGCAAAACTTATTGCAACTTAAAAGAACAGATACATTTCCTTTGTTGTGGGTTATACTTACGAATATAAAATTGATGCACATGCTATAGTATGTGTGTGTGTTCACAATATTTGCAGGAGGAGAGTATAGAAAGGTTTTGATGGCATAGCTTGAGGATTTGCGAGAGTAATGCAATAATATCGTAAGTTTAAGTAATGTGGTAATCAGATCAGATCAGAAAACGAATAGGAGACGACACGAGACATGTAGAGAAGCGTCTCTGCTGTAAAGTAACATTACAGAGAACATACGAGTGTAAGGTACAGAATTTGGCAACTTTGTGGAAAAGTTTAAGTTCGGCTCCACGAGTGTTGAAGCCCCATTTGGGGTTAGACCTTATAAATAAATGTGTGACGTTTGTGTAATGGAAGAAGGTACTAAGTGTCACCAAAGTTAAGAGAGAGGAATGAAGAAAGTAGAGACAGAGAGACAGAATGAAATACATCTCCAGTCTCGCTCGACATTCTAGTCCAGCTGTAAATGGCCCAACCAAGTCAAGTCCACTGTCCCTCTGCATGATTCTACTTTTACACACACCATTCTCCACACAAACCCTTCCTTCTCCTACTCGCACCATATAAAACACATTCTCTTATATATTGTAAATAATACAAAAGAAAAACGGACATGGTCCACCATTCCATACAAAACTATCTATGAGGAGACGTCTACTACATACTCTACTGCACTGTGGTCTTCCAAAATACGCGTTTCCAGTTTAACACCAATGCCAATGTTCCTTTCGGAGTTTTCTTTCTTGTCCTGGGCTCAGTATACATTGCTATTGCTACTTACTGTTAGTTTCGTTTCTTGTGACTCTCCACTATTTGTAAAAGGGTCATGTATTTGGTCTTGTTCTCTTAACTGGACAAGAGAGCCGAGAGTCTCACAATAAATGTTGGCACCCACCATCCAACTTACGACCATCTCATTCATGGCCATGGCCAACACCGAATATGCTCGCTTACATCTTTATTATACGTTTCCAACACTAAAGCCTTAACACCAATATACATTTACCACTCTAAGTATTCGCCAGATACTACATGTCCTATACACAAATTCTTATCTTTTTAAATTTTACAACAAATGTCGGGAAGAAATATTCATTTTCGGTTTTTACCGGTTCTGTTACTATTTCATTTATTTCGAATATTAAATTTGAAGCTTGGAATTTATCTAGATAAGTGTATCTGTTTTAGTACCTACATAAAAGTAAGTAGTTTATGTGATAGTAATTTTTATTAATACCCGCAGGTTTACAATGTGTCGATTTGTATTTACCAGGATCTTTTACACCCGTGCCAACTGAAAACAGGGTACTTCACTCAGAATTACTGGAAGACATTACGTGAAGATGATATTTTAAGTGCAAGGGTTTCAGTAAGAAGTTTCGTTGTTATATGAGTATATAATTTGTTTAGGAGCTGAGAAAAACCGAGAGTGAGACAGAGAGAGTGTTGTATAACTTATTCGCTCGACTTGTATTGTAAGTTAACTTGTAAGAGTCGTCGTCTGGACAAGGAGGAAGAAAGAAGTGGAGAAAGTGCTAATATATAATGTCATATTCGATAGAAAGGCAATTATATTAGAAGTGGACTGGACTCTGTGGAGGGAATACATCCATAACACTAAATCAGCTTTCTTCCTCATTCACTTTACGTTTACCCTCTTTCACTTCCAGATCCGTTTTCACTTCACCTCTTCTCCCACATTTCATTCCATATCTTCTGTCCTACATATCTGAGATAACTGCACACTCCACGTAGGTAGCTCCCAGTAATAATCTCCTCTACTTCTACAACTGACTCTAATAGTCCTAAGTACTACCACTGCACTGTATCAGACCCATATATATCTACAGATACCTACACATATAATTTTATAGCCAGTTATATTAGTGTGGGCGAAACAGAAACTTTTAAACTTTCCTTTTATATGTTTTTATACCAAATGTCCATTCATGTATTCACAAAATGTTGCGAGAGAACTGCAAACTTACCATAACGATTTCACTTAATGCTACTATACTCACCACTACTGCTAAAGACCATCAAAATGCATGTAATTTTCTAAAGTGAATCATTCAAGGTATCAAATGGGCCCAAGGCGTAATAACAAGACAGTTAATTCATGCTCTACAAAAAGTGCAATAATTCCAGGTCAAAGTTTAGATTTATACTAAGCAATAGTCTATGTATGTTTCACATTTTTGAAAACGTCTGCATTTCTTCACATACTTAAAAATGAGTAATGCAGCTTATAATCAATTTTGCAAGGAAGGACCTACTAATATAAATTTGATTATTAAAGAAAATATATACCTAATTAATCCTAGGGTGTTACTCATTTCATTAGACTTTCCAATAATTACTTTTATGAAATAATATCTAGTTCGCTTACATAATTTATACTTACGACAACAAACCACATTGACTAGTAATCAAGTAATCACACATAGATAAATATTAATACATACAAATGACTTTCTTGGTTTGTACAACACGAAATTTTTACATGGACAATAAAATTTAGAACCATTAGCCATATATTACATATCTATAGCACAGGTTAAAACTACACACAATAAATACAGAGTGTTGTGGGTAGCTGTGTATGAGAGGCACCTGAGGAAAAAGAATGCAGGTTAGGAAGAAGAAGACACAATGGTGTTTTGGTGTTATGTGGAAAGCGGGTTCGATCTGTGTAGCTGCAGAGAGTAGAACGCAAGTCGGTTCATCGTTTGCCTTCCCTCCCCTCAATTTGTGTCACATCCAATTATGTTGGGGTTGCCTCATCGTGAAACCGCCTCGGTAGGACCCTATTGGCTTTTAATTCAATTACTCCCTACTCTTATATTCCACTCTGTCTCCACACTTTGATTTCTTCATCTTCATTCATGATCTTTATTGCATCTACACACAAATACTATCAACTCTCTTGTCGAGCTTCTTCTTCTTCCATGCACCAACATCCGCAATATTATATAACCAGGAAAAATGCGAAAGCTTAAAGGCTTTACTTTACAAGTTGCATGTAATATACACATAAGTTAGCACAAGTACAACTATAATCCTTTCGTTTATAATCCTAGTGTGTTTTCATTTATACTACTTGTCGTGTATAAATAAATACTCTTACGGACTTGTCTTGTTTTTGCCCGAAGGATCGAATATGTTAGTCTGCATGTAAACTGTGACACAAAGTAAAAAAGAAAATTTGTATCAGCTGGAAAATTTAATTAAAAACTATATACACTTCCTGGCGAATGGTTTTGCATTGCATTGAATTATAAACTGTAAATGTATATATAGAGTTAATTGATTAAGGTTTGGTTGTGTACGTGCTTGTAGGAAATGAAAGGACGGTAAACATGATTATAGGCAAAACTGATAGTACACAATGTGGTTTAAATAAATTGAAGAGACAAACTTTGATGAACACTTGTGTGTTCGTATTGTATGTGCATTTCATATTAGTTTCCCTCTGCTTGTTATTTGACTCGTCCCTTTGCCTGTTTTGGCTGAGAATTTCCATCCCCACCACCACACCAACTGTATACACACTCTACACACACGGCTAAAAGTAAATTAAACCATTCACACTAGAATAACCGAGCATACAGCACACTAATGAATCAATCGAATTAATCCTATTAGAATAATTAGAACGTGCTGTGCTGGAATGGGAGACATGATTTCATTTCCCATTTCAACTCTTTCTCTCCCACCATTGTTTAGAGCCTTTTAGCGGTTTGCTCTTACAATTTAGCTGCACAATGAGATTTCATGGCTCAGTTGTAGTCATTCTGACAATTATCAATGTAACTCTAAATTGCTTTTCTATTTAATGTACATTGTAACTGAACGTGGCAATGCATAATTTTAAGCACATAAATTCTAATAATATAAATACCTATATACATAGATATACTATGGCCTATACCTTAATGCATATTAAACGGGTACTGAAACAGGGCGAATGTGATTACGTATACACGAATAAGAATTGATCTAATGCTGCAGTCAAAATTTTGCAAAGGTTTCTGCAGTTTCGTTAAAACAGGCTAAACATTTAATTTAATTGTAAACAATTTAAATTTACAATAACAATATGAATATTTTATTCACAAGAATTATCTACATACATATTTATATGTAAGTATATGAATATATGCATTGTTCTAAATAAAAATCGTAGTAGTATTGTCAATTTTGGCTAAAAGAAGGAAATAAAATGATGGAATGGTATGAGAAGCAAAGAGAAAAGTAAAACCGAACTGAACTGCGAACTGAGTCTGATCTGCCATTCGGTATTGCCTTGAAGTTAGCAATGTGTTTGGACAGGGGAATCCAATTAGCCACGATTCTGTCCCAACAAATTGGTAACACTTAGTGACTCTGCCACATTCGAATTCGGACAGCCCGATCATGTTGACTTAGCTTTGCTTTCTCTCCACATGGTAAACTTGTTTGGGTTTTCTATACACTGCACACAGATACTACGTCTACTGTATTCCTATAGCAGTATTATGTCCATTACATTTCAGTGGGCATTGCAGTAACAGCAGTGTGGTAAATATCTGCTATATGTATCGTATAAAGATACACGTATCTAGCTCATTCATACATAGAAGTCGATCTGCTGTCTCCAGCGAATGCACTGTCGACTTTCTGTACATATCAGAATTCAGACATCTTCAGATATCAAGTTACGTTACATTACGTCCATTCACTCCATCCAGCAGTCCACTTCTTCTGACTTCCGTTGTTCAGTCTCTGAATTTAACTTCACTCACATTCAGTTAAGACGCCAACATTTAAGCCACCACCAACACAAGTCTCATATGACCAATAGAATATATCTTACACACTTTGGACTCTTCTATCTATTATATTGCATTGTTTTTTCTATCAGATACCAGAAATTATTACATAATACTACCGCATATAAATTCAGAATAATCAATGTTGCTATTTACTATATGTATACTCCATGCATTTATCTAACATGCTTCTTTGTTTGTATAACTACTATATACTTATAATAGGTACTTATATTATTATAGTATAGTTATACTTACTATAAAATGTATTCTTATATACTCTATGCTTTTTACAAATTATGTATTACTGTCTATATTATTAGTATAGTAGTAGCTTTGCTAGAGTAGCTCGTGGAAAATGCACAAGTTTCACATGGCAGTGTGTTTTTACCACTTGATGGCAAAATGAATAGTGATTGCAATTAAAGTTGCTTTGTTATCTACTTGTGTTGTATAAAGAAGGAGATAAATAATTGTGGTATAGGAAAGAAGAGTTTCCTTTGGTTTGGCTGACTTTGGTTTTGGTTTACGTGTTTAGTGGTGCAGTATTTACGGCAGCTCTTTTCCCCAAACTCTGTTCACATTTACTTTTCTTTTCAACCGTGTCTAATCAAATCTGATTTGTTGTCTACGAAAGAAGGCATATCCTGCTTAAATAGCGTAGCGTCACATCGCATAGATAATGCAGAGACGTAGACAACAAGAATGGGACAGACAGCATACCAATCCTTATACTTCCTAATACTCTAGACAAATCTCTACGTTATGCACAGCATCTATACTTTTTATAGCTAAGAAAATTATATTAAGGTCCAACGATCCAACGTCCGAATCCATGTAAATGTTTCTACAGTGATTGTTAGCCAAATGGGTAGTCAATCGGCATTGATTTATTCTGTTACGGACTTTGTATGTGTTGAGAAATAATTTTATTGTAGATATATGTAACTGCATTAGGTATGTCACATCCGATATCAGTATTACAAGGGTTACCAGACAAATGTAACGATTGTAGAACCTAAACTATTATATGTAGATATTGCTCCATTTATAAAGTATAGGTATATTTTGTCTGCTTGTATATTATGTCAATCGCATTATATCAATGAACTAGGTATGCAATACTATTAAACTCATGTCGAATTGCAGATACATAGCGTGTTATCGTATTAGTAGTATGGCTATATTATATCATATCCTACTGGCGGAACTGACATGGGGTAATGGGATATGATACATTTTAGGAGGACCCTAATTATATTAGAGTTGGTAAACATGTACCTAAATCTATTTATTCAATTAAATGGTAATAATGCAACCAAACAAAGTGTTTTTGTGGTCTACTGCTCACTTGTATCGTTTTTAATGAATCAATTTATTACATTGCAGCTTTTCGGCATTTTTCACATGAAGCGGTAGTCAAGTATTTTCAGTGTGTGTCACTCCAAGTATTTTCATATTTGGAGTAGAGGTAACTACTACACCATGTCTTGGTGTGCAGAATAAATTAATTGCATACAAACAAGTTGCACTCGAAAACTACGGTTTTATTTGCAATTGTTGTAATGTAGATCTAATGTAATAACATTATTTAGGCTTATTCTAATAATTGCTAACAATAAGTACTACTAATAGCATAGCAGCTGTGGCATGTGGTTGTGTAAGTGTAGTATGTATAAGTCTTAGCTAATTGTAAGTAGGTAAGTATAATATTATAATTACGAGCTAACTTATATAGAAAGAGCACGCTTTACCATAATCCATAGCATTCAAATGAAGAGATTGCATTGAGTGCATTAGAATTCGTAACTCAGCTAATTCTCAAGAAGACCCAAAGATTCAGCCGTAAACCGACGAGCTTTAAGTCGCAGATCCGCAATTGAACTGCTTTTGGATGTGATTCTATCCAGAGTAGTGTTCCCTAGTGATGCAGCAGCAGCCGAGGATAAACAACTAGAAGCTAAAGACAAAGCCAAGGGATATGGTGGAGGATAGAGAAGCAACGGTGGTGGTGGGGCAGTAGAAGACATTGGAGGACTGCCTGCAGACGACGAAGAGAGAGCAGCTGCCGCTGCTGCATACTAAAAACAATACAACCATTTTTTCAAAAAATAAAATACCTACACTATGAAAAAATTATTTCCACAGAATATTATTACAGATATTTTGGTGGTGGTATGTATGAACAAAAAGAAAATTATGGTAAATTGAGTTAACCTGTTGTGCTGCATTGATAAAGGCCGTATCTAACGGCGAGGGCAAAGTGAGTGGTCTCAAATCGTACGGATGAAGCCTTAAAGACGAAGCCAATTTAGCAGCCGTTGCCGCGTTCATGGAGGAAACTGAAGAAATCGACGACGACGACGGTGACATTGACATTGCTCGACTGAAAGCCAAGCTGGTTGAAGTAGACATGGTCGGAGTGGCACTGGCCGAAGAATTAAAGCTGCCCGAAAGTAAGGATGAAGCGGACGATGACGATGATGGAATTCCAACTGCCGGAGACGAATTCCGACTTGGGACAGAACTATTAATACTGCTCGACAAAGATCCAACAGAGACTGGAGCGGATGGAGGCATAAATGGTGTAACACGGCAATGGGATTCTAATGAGGTCATTGCAGAATTGCCTCCGATTGTCACGGGAAGAATTCCCTTTTGTAGTTGACTCTCATGCTTCCGACATTTGGCTCGACGGTTTTGAAACCAAACCTGAGAGTGACGAGAAAATAAATCGAATACATATTTATGTTTCCAGGAGTATAGTAATGTAGAAAGACCTTGCTTCAAATTGTTTAAGAGTTTATATACAAAATTGATAGGGTGGGTTGCATTTCCAGGATTCTTATACTATATAAGTCGGATACGTTATAGGGTTAGTGTCCCCTTCCCTTGTTATTGCGGTTAGTTTGTGTAAAATCAAATATGAGAAGCGAAGACGGGGAAGAATTAGTATCCAGGATCGTTTTGACATTACGTGATCTATCACTTGATTTTGTCGACTCACTCTGCAGGTCATAGTAGGACGAGACAGGAAAATGAATTGCAGACCACATTTCAAGTGTTGAACGATTTTTCCTGTAAGTTCATGAATTTATTCATGACTCTAAGCGAGAAATGCATACTCAAATTAGTTTCTCATTGTCAGCTGCATGAGATTCCTTCATTATAAAATAATTCCTTCTTTGCCACAGAAGATCTATTTTGCTCTACAAAGATCTGACAACCAGGTCTATAATACAAATGTGCCCCTATTAGGAGAAATAATGTACGTACGAAAGAAGAAAATCTAAGTAAAAATATCTGTTCAGAGAATGAATGATTGTCCTCAATAACATTTAAGAAATAAAAAACATACTTTGCCATAGAAGTGCTCCGTTATTCGGAAGAACCTTCGTATTCATCCTCTGCTATGTTATTGAGTACTATATATACGGTAGTTCGGGGAATGAAATCTTTCTATAGTGATATTTGCAGTCGGGGATAATGAAGAGGAACATGAGCATCAACAAAAGAGAAAAACATCGTCAATAACAATAATCGACAAAAGAAATTTACTAATGAAATTAGAGAGATGTGCCCGGATGATAAAATATTGAGCTGTTTGTTCTGATAGCCTCATCATCAAAAATACACGGTCCGAGAATTTAGCCGTACGTAAACGACGACCTAACCTTAAGCTGTGTGTGTAGATCGTAATGTAAAGCTTACTTAATTTCCTTTAGTAGTTTACACTTACACTCTTGTATAGCTATACTCTTGCCTTATATGGAATTTCATGTGATCGACTCTGATTTCTATCTCTGTGCACAGATAGCCATTTAATATAATGATGACGCAGTGTGTTCTTGTTTTTCCAAGTGTTTTCCACGGTAGTATATAGTGTGAAACCTTTTGTCAGCTTTCGAAGCATTCCCTGCTACATTACTGGAGCATTATAACTCTGAATGCATATAGATATATTTATACAGATGCACCTTTTACCCTACTTCTCTTCTTATATGCAATCCCACTCACTCGTTGTGCACTAAAGCCAGTCGAAGAGATCATTGCAAAGTTTTCTTGTCATTTTTCACATCATTAAATGGACTATAGGGACAATCACAAATAAATGTTAGGCCTTGATTTAATTGAGATAAAAGCTTTCCTATCCATTCTCGTAATAGGGATTCTCATTCAATTCTCCTATATCTGTGAGGACGTAATGGCAAACTACTTCGAATCTCAATCAACCTAACTTACATTTGTGTATACGTAAACCGTAAACTTGGATATTATGAGTGTGTGAGTGTATAATGTAAGAAATGAAAGCAAATTATATCTGCTACAGATAGAACTAGCTTGTAGTAACTACTAATATTATTATTGTCAGTATAATATTATCACTGCTATGAATCATCGTGTTGTATGCAAAGTCTCATTTGGCCCTCCGATTAAATCGTGTTCGTAAATTCTTCAGGGATTAAATTAATGACGCATAATTACATTAAGAGCAGATTACTTACACGATTACATCACAAATACATTTACGAAATACAAATATACTAACCTGAACTCTGGCTTCGGAGAGTCCAAGTCGCTGGCTTAACTCTTCTCTCATAAAAGCATCCGGGTAATGCTAATTTAAATTAAAATTCACACTTAGTAGGTAATATAAAAAATATTCTTAAATAGAAATTATTGGATTGATCATGGCATAACAAATATTTCTTGCTATATCTGTACACGTTTGCAAATCACGAAATTTTAAAGCATAAAAAGCAAGTGTGGGTTACATAATTAAAAGAATTCCAAAGTATGAGCTTACCGTTTCATCAAAAAGCCTTTCGAGTTCATTGAGTTGTTCGAGAGTGAAATTAGTTCGACTTCGTCTCTGTTTGCTTGGCTTAGAGTTGCTGCCGCCTCCAGAAACACTTGTAGACCCATGACACGACCCTGAAGAGTGTGAATGGTGGATGTGACTTCCACTGCCGCCACCACTGCTTGAATGTTTCCGTCCATTGTTATTTGCATTATTCCCGTGTAAAGAGTTAGGATTCTCCAAAACGGCTCCGGGTGTTTGATGGCCCATGGACAAGGCGAGCGACAAAGGAGTCGGAGACATCCTGTATTTTGAATGAAATCCTGGAAACTTTTCCGATGGTGATCCTCTGTGATTGTTGTTTATACCATTCGGAGACGCTTCTTGTCTCGAGCAATGAGTTAAAGACGATGTCGACGATGTTCTTGGGGGTGGTGGCGACGGAGAATTAGAGCTGCTGGATCTGTGATGCAATTTTGTTATCTTTGATCGGGCATTGCTCCTGTTTGGACTACTTGGAGAATCATCGTGAGAACACATTACGATGGACCCTTGTTGCTCTTCTCCAGGGGATATAGGAGGACTTTTGTTCAATGGAACAAATCCGATTTGCTCGTGATGGTGATGGTGGTGACGAATTGAGGCTCTATTCAATTGTGTGTCACTGTCCTCCCCATCTTCACATTTTATTGCTCGACCTGTCAAATACAAATGATTTATTTCCTATGTTGTCGTGTACGCGTATCCGCGTACGCGTATCCTATCTATAGTATACCTATATTATATAGTAATGTAATCTTTAGACAATTCTCGGCATAATTGAGAGAAAATCATTTATATCTTTCATATGTATAATATATTCAGATTCAACCAATTCCTGGCAGTTTACAATTCAAAATTCAGTCTGTCCCAGACGTGTAGATTATAACATAACTTGATTAACTATTAATTAAGTCGCATCGATGTTACGTGTTGAAGTATGTTATTAATTAGAAATGCCCTTAAGGCAAATTGACACAACACGCCAAGCTTGGAAAAAGATTTTACCAACCATTAGTGTACATTTTCGTTTAGCTCTACTACAAAGAGCTTAGCCAAGCTAACTTAAGTAGTACATATAATAATAAAAATATACATGCAATGTACGATTGAAAGTATTTACTTTGCAAAATAATTATACAGTAGAGAAAGGTTGTAACGAAATTCACATTACATGTACTCCTACTGCCAGTGATAGAATAACCACGAACATATCCGACTTGCACTTGGTTTGCAGACGAGGAAGATAAAATAGCAGGTGGTAGTTTGTTGAAGTGAAAATGGATATTTAATACAAGTTTATGTATGCATATGAGTTTATTGTGGTGTGTTGTTCCGTATGCACGTTTGGCTATAAAAGGGGTGAAGATGCATTAAATATGCTTGACTGCTATAAATAATATTATTTTGCTCTTTGTTATGAGCCGGGTAGTGCATAGTCGTCGGATGGGAGACTGTGTGAATTGGTTTGAGAATGGAGTAGTAGTAGATTCACATGGAGTGCTTAAGGATGGTCTAGTCTTGTGTATTGTTTAAATTGTTGTGTGAGGAGATGCATTGCAGTAGTAGTATCCGTATAATGGTACGGTAGTGATCGTTGTCATCGTCGTCGTCGTTGTTGCAGTGTAAAATGTGTAGTATGTGAAAGTGTAAGTGTAGTAGTAAGATTTAATCAAATTAAAAGACAAATAGAGTATTGAGGGATTTGGAGGTCTTGAGGGGGTTATTAACAGATCCAGTGAATCAGTGTAAGAGAGGCCGGAGATTGGCCAAGCACCATTTAATTCCATTATGCGAATGAAAGGCAGCTTAACACATATTATAAAACACTGTTCAATTTGCTAAATTGAACTAAATCTGACTACGAGGATCACATCCCTTGGGTAATGAACCATTTCCACGCCCTGTCTACCTTTCAACAACTACCCGAGACGAAACCCGTCTCACTTTACTTTCCTCCACTTCATTTCTCTCCATAACAGAAAACATCACCTTAAACATACACAAAATACACTGGCATTACACCAGGCATTACACACCCGTTACAACACCATTTCTATTCTACTCTATATAAATACTTTCAATATAAAATTATACAGACTGGTATCTGTAAGTAGATTCTTCTCTCTTTCTCTCCATCCCTATTTCGTCTACCAAGCCAAAACAACACACAAAATACTCCGACTCTGCCTTGTTGGCTTTGACTGGAAACATAAATATCACCTTGTGTGTGTGTATTACTAAGGATAGTGGAAGAATGGTTTCCTCCTGTATATAATTCCTCCTATCTTTTCCATCTCGTCCTAAAAGAACAAGACGATTCTTCCTTGCTTCAAATATAAATTACATGCATAACACCCTGCTCATTTATAAATGCCTTTCTTTTTTCTTACAATATCTATGCAAACAGTACATAGGTAGTTTTTTATATACTGTATAAGTATTTCTAATAGAAATCTATAAGGAATTGTTATTTTTTCAAAGTGTGCTACTTACTGTATTAGTGTAAGCGAATAAAAGGAACAGAATTGAAACAGCACTTGACGTGGTAATAGTGACAAAACGCTTTCTTGAGAGAAAGGCAAAGAAAGTTGAGCGAGAGTGCTAGTGAGATTAGATAGAGTTAGTGTTGGGAATGGGAATGAGATAAGATTGCATGAATTACATAGCAAAACACTTGCACCATAATGCTGTATGTAATAGACAGATGCAAATCGTACAAAAGAGTACAGTTGACGAGGAAAAACTATTGTGTATTATGTTTGCATAATTGAATTTCATTCTAAAGATGTAGTAGTAGGATACGTAATAGTATGTGTGAGCTTCATGTGTGTTTTCACATTCAGTCTCATATGCAACAGAAATTCGTATCAAGTGTTTTTTCATCTCGAGCTGTGGAGGCTTTCCTATTATGTTTTCTAAGGGCATACTTTTATAGGACATGAAGTGAAGTTCATGAAAGCCAAGAAATATATTATTATTGCAGGATATTACACACTTGGAGAAGAACGGCAGTCGGTTACCTTCTAAGCTCCAGGAGTATATGTCTGTACTCATGAATGAAATGTGTTTACAGTAGTGTGTTGTGTTTTTATATGTTAAAATATACCTGGGGCAGTGTGGTATATATGTATGTAGTGTGTAATGTATATAAAACGGGAAAAGCCTGGCAGATAGTAGATACACTTTCAAGATTCGAGTCGAGAAGGAAAATAAGCCCCTAAAGAAATCAAGGGAAGATTATTTAATTGAAACATTTTTCATTGGAGTTTCTCTTCCCTTCTCATTCTCATTTTGGGTCGCTCGTCCCTCCCTTTTATTTCACATCAGCTTTTCCTTTCCTTTTCTAATGGGATCGTAGCCTCATGGATATATCTGTGCATTTATATGCATCATGCAATGCAATGTAAAGGTACCTACCTACTACTATTATGGTACAACAGGGCTATTAAATTCTGTTTATTAAATCTAAACTTTTGTAGAAGATATTCATTTCATTGGTAATAATATTATCTTTTACTGGTTTTAGTGCTCCATTGAATGTCATGTTAGATACAGAGTTAAAATTAAAGTTTAAGACTCAAGTACTAGTCCTGTTTGTGCAATAATGTCAATTTGTGTATTATTTATTATAATTTCATTTCTCATATCTCTCACTTGTAAACTAAATCAGTTCTGCATAGTTTATGATTAATTAAAATCGTGAATAAAGTTGCCCTAGTTAGGTAAGGTGCCTGTATGTCTAGTAAAAGCTATTGAGGGCCGATTATATTTCTCTAGTAGGGTGAATATGACAAAATGAGCTGAAGACCCTGTAGGTAGAAATATAGGAAGGAAATGCAAATGTACTGTTTAGGTTTAGTGTGTATGTGTTTATGTTGCTGGGCCGGGAGTGTAATTTAGGTACAGTTAAGTTACTGGGTAAGTATGCAAGTAATAGAATGGAAGTTGAAGGAAAAACAAGTGGAGAAAAGTACAACATGTAAATTAGAGAGAGGCATAAAACAAGAAACTGAAGTCGTCATGAATCCAAGTTAATTAAGTAAATTTAACCTGGAAGGCAGGCTAAGTAACCATATAAAGGTTTAAAAACTTGCAACTCGCTCCCTTCCATTAAATAATTAATTAATCACTACCTCGCAAACTTTTGGTTTCACTTGGCAATTAAAACCCATGTCTCATTTGCTTGGAGGTGGAGTTGCATTTACATCTTTCTCTCACCAATTCAATTCAACACAATCATATGCCCGTCTTCTCTCGGCCTATACACAACGAGAACATCCTCCGCCTAACTAAATAAGTGTAAATACAACACTATCTCGATTTCATTACACATACGAAATTACACTTTCCATTGAATATGTATTAACTTTACTTTCTTTCTCATTTAAACTCTATATCTCTCCTTTCATTATCATCCCTACTCCTCACACATCCATATCATTTCCTGTATAATATAATTTCCATATATTTATAAAGCATTTTTGCTCCTGGCTGAAATGGGATGTAGTATAAGTAGCGTTTATGACACGTCTCACTATTAATGCCTACAGGTTTATATTTCACAAAGTAGTAAAATGTAAACTTTTAATACCCCATACGTCAAATACTCATCCCTTTTGGGTCTGTATTCCACCTACACTTGCAAGTTAAGCTATAAGCTACAACAGCAACACAAAATGTTTATGAACATAGAGCAGCAGCAGGTAGGCTGAAAATCAGGTAGTCACTGTTCAGGGTTTTATTAGGTAGTATTTTTGACGTAAGGTAGACCCAAACTTAAAACCCGGTTTATTAAGGCCGAACTTATTATAGTAGGTATAGGTGTTATGTAATATAAAACATATAACTCGCTAAAAGTAAGAAAACTACTTATGTAAGAAAACTTAGACTTTATAACTTTTAAATAAACAGTCAACTTATCATCAGATTCGTTTTCGTACCTACCTGTCTCTGCATAAACAAACAAGACAGGTATTTATGTGCCGGGATACAGAGTACAGTGTGGAAGAGCGCAATAGACGTAATAAGGTTCTGGGATTGGAGGTTATTTGGATGAGGAGAGGCACCTTATTAATTTAGTTAATTGCTTCATCGCACTACATTGACAATTAGCTTCCGGGTAAGAGTTACAAACTTTGTTGGGCAAAGACATATTTTATTACCATGTACATGTACTTACTTAACGTACAGCACACGGAAATGCCACGTTCCTTTGAGGCTTCCAGGAATTTATGTCGCATTAGATTTTACAATTTCCTTTAATTGTTAATTAGGTATTCTATACAGACTCAGCACTGTCAGCACTCTAAAGCTTTACATGTACCTATACACCTATATACTACGTAAGGTAGCTTTGCCATAGCTTATGCATTATTAAGGGACGAAGTCACTTTATGTGAAGACCAAATCTGTCCGTCTGTCTGTCCGTCCTTCACCACGATAACTTGAGAACAACGGATTGAGAGATATTTCGATCAAAGTTGGTATACATACTAGTAAGGTCATATGTGAGGCCATAGCAGACTGGATTACAATTAGCAATTAAGTTAGCCCTGGTGAGGCTAAAGATGGGGTCAATCAGTAAACTCCTTCATGACATTTGAACTGTATAGTAAAGTGACTACTGTGTTTATACAGCCTCAAGTTGACATGCTGATGTCATTGTAAATGTTACATTGTCATGGTTCACAATACAGCGTCACTGTTCACTTCGTCCCTTCTTTCAACCGTTACAAATGGTTTATTTTTCTTACCCATCAATTAACAAATTAATTTTTTGTAACTTACTTATTACTTACCCATACATTTATTTTCAGTGTAAAAATAAATGAGCTTTTAGTATACCTATATGATGCAATATGCTATTTCTTCAATTGAATTGCTAAGGGAAATTAGCATGGTACATAAAACGAATAGTACTTCAACTGGTTTTTATACTGGCTGTCTACTACTGTCTACTATACCAATACCGATATGTTACCAAAACTGATACACCAATAAGTAAAACAGAGTGCATTGAGCATGCAAGGAATAATTGTGCCTAATAATTATGTTTAAATGTTCGCTTTTACCAAGTTAATCAGGGAAAATAATTCTAATATCGGTTATACATTAATACAATACAACAAACTCCTTTGTGAGCTACTTCTGCATACACATGCTACATATGCATCCATATTTAGCTTAAGTGTTAAAATTAAAGTCTATTTTTATTTTGAGACACTTCCACCCTTGGATGCAATTATTAATTGAAGACATCTTCTGTGACTCAAGAGTTATAATAATTAACATATTAAAATCTAGTTAATCGCAAGTAATAAATTGACAGTCACAGTTACTTCAACAATAATCGGTGGCAATAATTAATAATGATGAAGTACCTCTAATAATAGCAGAATAAAATTTAGCAGACCTAATTTACAATTTACGTTTGCTTAATACGCGGCTCTTACACAACGTACCTGTAGTATTGTTACGAAATATAATAATCATGATAATAAAATACTATTTCGGCCTGCTAATTTAAACATAGTCATAAAGGTTAAATGTAATTAAAGGAAAGTTGGTTTACCTTCTTCAGAACATTTCTTGTGTCCGTATTCTTCGTTATTGTTGTTGATGGGGGAATGGCTTAAGGGTGTTTTGTTCATGTCGTCTTGCTCTTCAATGCTGGAGTCACTGTGAATACTGTGAGCTGGAGACATTGGCTCAGATTTCGGAGAACACTTGTCAGAATTGGTTACTAAAGGTTCTTTAGTGTCAACAAAAGAGTTGGTCACAAATTCGGTTAGCTTTTCCATATTTTGACCTTTCGGAGGATCACTAAATCTTCTCAGTTTTACAGAATGTTCTTTAATACAGTGCTGTGATGAAATTACAATTATCGGGGTATTGTGATATTTACTACAACTTCACATTCTCATTCTACTATATAACATTTTATTATTATTTCATCCCGAAAGCCTGAAATCTTTATCTACAGATTTTCAGTGTGAAAACTTAATCGTCTCATTTGGAGCAGTTCACGCAGTGTAGTGTAAAGATTAAAGTAATGAGAAAGTGGCAACGGAGAGATGTACTAGCGATTGCGACTCGTGTGGTGATAAGAGGGATGTTGTACTTGTCGTAACCGGATGAAGAATGAACTGGAGTGATTCGGAATCGGATGTGTTTTCTCATGTCTCCTCTTCGCTCATAATACCCGTTGAGCCCAATGTTTTTGTATGGATGGCAGTAAGAGCGAGAAGAGAACGGAGATAGGGTCGCTATCACCTCCTCTTACCATCTCTCGCTGCTTTCTCTCTTACAAGTTACCCGCTTACTCCGTGTGCCTTTTAACTCATTCCACTTCACTAACAACTTCACTCTGATGCTGCCCACAGTTTCCGGGTGGTGTGTCTCATCTCTTTCGGAATCTCCTTTTGTGTCCATGATAATTTTATCTTCATATATCGGGGTTGGGGCAGACGTGATAGAATCATGCAAAGATGTATAAAATATTTTTATTGAGACTTTTAGCAAATATTTATAATTGCAGTGTAATTGCTTGTAAATAGTAGAACAGAATGGTTTGAGATTCTTTTCATCGGGTTCACTTTCGAAATATACCATATATAATGTCATTATGTCCCTTCGATTTTGTCTTTCGAATCTATTAAACAGGTTTCTTGTAGTTTAAAAATATTATGTGTTCTCTTAATTAAGCGTCCCCTAATGCTGACATATGAAACAAACATTTTTCAATTTAACCTTTTTATCGGTAACGGCAATTAAAATGAATTTACAAGTTTTGTGCATAATATGCATAATAAATATCGTTAATGGCTAACGCAGCTATAATATAGTAAACCATTGCCTTTACCTATACAATTAGTGAACGTATATTTGTTTAGCTCAATGTAAGTGAAACTACTACTGGCCATTTGTTTTGAGAGAAATACGTGTTAGTGTAATAGAAGGAAACTAGCGGAATGGTTATTGTGGTGACTAGAGTCATAAAGTAAATAAATAAACGATGCTGTGAAAATTCTTAGCGAAGGGTGAAATTCTTTGTAAAATTAGGGTTGATGGGACATTCGTCAGGAGATATGGATGGCAAGCCAGAGAGGGAAGTTCCTGTGGGTACACTTTGGTTAATCTTATTTTTGCGTTAAAACAGCAAAATGGTCAGTAGAAGGAATATCCGGAGAAGTACCTACTAAAGCCGTATATTTCTTCGTTTTCTGTATACCCGCACGTGCACAACACTCCTATAGATAAATGTGAAAACAAGACAGGTAAAAGAAGTAGGTACAATGAAATGCCTATAATTATATAAGGTGTTGGCTCTGCTACTACTTTTATATTTGAGCAAAACTGTCTGGGCATCTCCATGTAATTCTGAGGAAATTGCATCTTTGTGGCAATGCTCTTTGACCATTTACTATATACGAATGTAGTTTGAACACACATTCCTCGTTTGGCTTTCTCCGCTGTGTGTTTTACTAATAGTACTCTACTATTATGAATGTACTATTTCTCTTTGACAACTAAGGAAAGGATAAAGTTACCTGGTACTATTAGCTACATACACATGAATCCTTTACCTTTTCCCTTGTAAAGTGCCGGGTGTAGCAGTAAAGTGGAGTATACGGTGTATAGGGAATGTTCTACATGTTAGTGGAATGTATAACTGGGCAATTTATAGAAGAGGAACTTAGCGGGCATTCCCGGGTCACTTGACTTCACTTCTGACTTAACATTTTAGTGGATGAATGTATGAAGGTGTTTGCTATGCCGACTTGACGGTTTCGATGGCTCCACTTTTCTTCTCTCTGGAAAAACACCACAGTCCAGTCCCAAAGATACTTTCCCCACTTTTGACTTGACTTGACCAAAGGCTCAGTTCCACTTGTGTATTATATGTGTAAGTAGTGAGAGAGTGGAGTACAGTTTTTTAGACTGCCTGGAAAAGACGTGTAGGTGTCCGAATGGTATTCTCAGGACGACGTGGATCCTGCTGCCTTGGCCTTTTTGCCTTCCTCTTGGAACGTGCCCCGCATCATAACTTCCCTTTTCAATTCCACTTTCCATAATAATGCTCTTCTCTAAAGACTCTACGTAGTAAAATGATATTTATTGTGTTATTAGGTAGGGACGATGGTCCATATGTACATTTGTAGATCTGTTTACTATTTTATGCTCCTGTAGACACACAAGCAGCAGCATATTTTTTATGTCCGTTTTTCCTAAGTATGTAGGATCATCCAATTAGCAATAAGTATACCCTACAGAGCATTATAACTATTTTAAGTGACAAATAAATGATTTTCTATGTAAGATATATTGGTTAGTGCATATAATCCATCATGATTTGCGAATTTAGTTTAATTGAGTTAGTTAGCTTTTTAGAGTGGAACGTCTTTATTTTATCTGCAGGACAAGCGCAGTCAAGTAATGTACGACGACCAGAGATGCAGTATGCGATTATTTAATTGAAAACTCTACAGATAGTTCTCAAATTCTATTTTACTGTTTATATTCCATAAGTGTTCAGGGAATTAATTAAATTTAAAACTTTATACTGGATGAGAGAGTTGAGATTTTATAGACTGGAAGTGGTTTGCTTAAACTTAAATAAATCCTAATTGAATTCCGACAAGAATGAAAATTGATTAAGCATGCTAACTATGTAGATTCAGAATAGCGGACGGAATCCGATTAAATTCATGAACAAAATTTAAATAGGAAATACTAACAGAGCTAAGTCTTTCTTTTCTTCTTTGGTTTGTTCTTTGTTAAGTAAGCAAAGAGAAGATATGACAAAATGGAAGATACATTTACAACCCACCTAAAAGGTAAGTACTTACTCAAACTAAAAATTAGAATAATAAATAAATAGATGAACAGAAACATCTAATATTGCAGGTTTGACCTTACCTTCCTGTGGACACAATTCCTTGTATTCTTTTCAGTGTCCTTCTACAAATTATGTACGAAGTATTTAAGGAAAGAAAGCAAGCACAAGAAAAATGATAAAAAAGTTAAACCGGAAACTGAAATATTTTATTAAATTGTTACATAACTTTGCACAGGCATAGGACATTAAAAATCCTTAAAACCATATTGCAAGCATTCAAGCATTTTCCTAATTATTAAAAAATGCAATGTAAATTCTCCCTTGTCGTAGTCACGTATTGCATCCACGTGAGATTAATTTACACTTAAATTTACAACGATATGAATGTTGGAATGGAACGTATCATGAATCTGATAATGAATCTGTGTAAGAACGTAATTCAGCGTGAATTAAACCGAAGAGCCATTTACTTTGCTAATAACACACACGGTGGTGTTTTCAGTAACAACAGAGGAATTTGTCCCTTTACTTGTAAATAGACGAATTGACTCTGTTCGTTTTCTTTGTGTGATTTGACTTGGGAAAACAAAGCTAGGCAAGAGTTTCTGGTGGATTTTTGTGAAGTTTACATTCTAGTTAAGGTTTAGTTGAGTTAGAGCGAGTTATGTATGTTATGCCACGCCAAGTTACAATATTATCCATTGCCTTCCTTTCTATTGACTCTTAAATTCATATCGCTACTCTGAATATAAAGTAAAGTGTGTCCCATCCACAATCAGTTTAAACCATTTAGGTCTCAGAACATTTACATCATAGTTGTGTGCTTATCCCTATTATATAATTCACAGACAGCATACCGGTGGTGGTGGAGGCAGCTTCACTGCATATAATGGAAGGACGGGCACGGTGATGTTTGTCTAAAAATCTGTGCGACACACGGAAATTCAAATTGCTCAATGTAGGATGAAATTTTATTCAATTACGTTTGTCAGCCTAATCACTTTAGTCAACTTTTCCCCTTCCTTACTCTTTATTTCCTTTCACTACCTTCCCTTCAGTTACGCTCCTCTTTATTTCATACAAAACTTCAATTCCGTTCTGGAAATGCCTTTCTCACATGAATGAATTCAATTTTTGATTCACTTTATCACTTACCTTCGAGTAGGTACTACCTTTTTCTATCATACACATCAAGGTCGTATTTAGTGGGAACACGGGTACGGGTTTATACTAAATATCTTTAACTTTCTCCGGACAAAAGGCCTTTGCCTCCAAAATTTACATAAATGGCAAAATATTTTCCTCCCTAAACACATATATTCATATATCGATACAGCCTTGATAGACTTACATTGTTACATTCATTCATGCCATGCTATTCTAGTTTTACGTGGTTTTACAAAACAAGGCAAACAAATGTCACATAACATACATCTAGGCTCTAGGCATAATATTAGTATAGTACTAACACTAAGGGTAAATTGACACGCTATACTCACCAGGAATAAAATATCTGTAGTACTATGTGTGTACCACCTAAGTGTAACGGAAATTAATGCAGTACATACGACAAACAACTTTCACTTGAATTTTTGTAGGACTGCAAAATAATTTTTTAAGTAATATAAATTTTACTATCGCATTCAGTGATCTTTACTCTGCAAACCCTGAAAGTTTCATAATATTCGGTGAAGCTTGATTTTTGATTTTTTACACATATTTGTATAATAATGGTTCACATATGTAAATACCTACTGTACATTATGCAACATTATTACACACAATTTTACATTTAGTGGTGTACCAAGGATGATAGAATTCTATCCTATGGGTGTATTTATAAATAAAAATGAGTATACATTACAGCTGAGTAGTGGAGTAAATATGTCTTTAACGAAATTTTGTGAAACCAACCGTGACTATACACAGGAGAGTGGTTTAGGTACCTACCAAATGGGGTTGCCTACTTACTCTAAACCGGTTCAAGCCATAGGTGCATCCATCTTTCTGCATATTTGCCTTATTATTTCTCTTTATATCTTATTATATCTGCTGTTTGCCTTATTATTTCTATTAATGCCTTATTATATCTGCTATTTATCTAATATTTGCCTCAATATTTCCTCTATTTGCCCTAAAAATTCCCTTAATATTTTCAAAATTTCGCTATTTCCCTCCAAAATTTCCATATTTCCCTCCAAAATTTCGCTATTCCCCTTAAAAATTTTGCTATTTGCCTTAATATGCTGTAATTAATTGCAATTAACTAATACGTGTACTCTTACTCTTCAGCTGCTCAAAGCTTGTCTACTGAAAGGAATGAAGTTGCAGAGCTTTTTCCTGCTTGGACATGGTCTGCTAGCTGTTGCCTGCGGCATTGACGGCTGCATGCTACTCCGGTTTTGCTATGGCGCAACTTGTACGCCGCCTATGAACAGGAAATGCTAACAGTATGGCTGATGAAGTATTCCCGTCAAGTTTTAAACAGCTATGGTACGAATAGTTTGTAAGCATACAGCAGGTAGCTTGTGTAAGCATACAGGATTGAACAGGTATGCAAGCACACGAACCGGTTTGGTTACGTGCCATGGAACTGGCTGTGGCTAGGAAGTGGAACGGTTAGGTATGTTTCGTGTATATTCGTCGGACGTTCTTGAGACATTCTTTTATAATACCTAAGCGAAAGATTACATTGACTTGTTAGCTGGCTGCATCAAGCCTCATGTAATTATTCGTATAGGTACTCTGCAGAATGACTCTGCATTCCCTCGCAAACGTTCTACATTCGTTACAACTGCTAGCTTTTCGCTATAACTCGCAATAACACTACAAGTAACTACAAATAATGCCTTAGCTAGTTGCCTCTACAAAACCTGTTTTGAAAAAATATTCTCAAATACGTACATAATGAGGCAAAAGCTACACTCCTCTAACCGCAAAAAGCCCTACTTTGCCATCAAAATTTTAATATGCAATAATTTCTGGAAATGTTATGAATAAACAAAATAAAATGAAATTTGTATCAATATTTTCTAAAACATGCAGCATGATATGAAAATAATTTATGATATGCAACATTAGAAATGTTTTG
>JABASD010001928.1:0-32412 GCA_019776165.1 Pogonognathellus flavescens
TAAACCCGTAATATGGGCGTAGGAATTGTTTATCCCCGTGAATTTAGACCCCCCTCAGATGTCACCAAGTGTCGTAGTTTAGACCCCCTATGGCTGGTGGGCCCGTTTCGGAGTATGAAACGTGAGCCACAAAAAACGTTTGCGAGAGAGAGAGAGAGAAGAGAGTAAATTCTGGTGGTATCCTTTACCGACATAACACTGATTGTAAGTTAGCAGGCTGTAAAAAGTATTCGATATTAGTATTAGTATAGATCGCGTAAGCCATTATGAGATGTAGCTTGAAGAATTCCAGTTGTAACTTTTACAAATCCCGTCTTGTAAGTGAAATCGGAGTAGAACGTCAAGGAAATAGAATCCAAAGGGTATTACCACTACTCTATATGTAGGTACTTGTACTATTGAACTCTGCCTATACACTTCTTATAAATGTCTGTGTTGAATATATTTGGAGACAGCACGCTGCATTTTTAGCAGTTGGTCTTACAAAGTTCCAACATGCGGTATAAAGGATAATGTAAATTAGGCCGTATGTGTATATACAGAGGCAGTTTAAAAAATATCCAGTCTCGTCTTCATGTCTGCAGTTGAAGTAGTTATAAATGTGGCTGCGCTTCAGATACATAAATATTCTTATTACAAACTCTCTGATGCAACCCGCTGCACTTATACTGCCGTCTTTTATAGTGATACAGTGATACTCCGCTGCTACCGTTTTTAAGGCTTTTTCAGCATATCTTTTCATATTCAGCACATTATATCACTTAGTTTATAAATACAATCATCTCCTAATTTTATTAATTTTAAAGGTTTTCTGCTTCTAACGTACAATATCAGATTTTGTCCATGTACTAAATTGTATTGAAATATGCACATGACTATGAATTCCCACTCCCACTCTTACATGACATTTTTTTTCTATAACAATATTATACCGAATGAAAAACGAAGAGAAGCTGTGAGCCAGGAATCTACAGCATTATGCTACTAATTATTTTAATATGGTGCAATTTTAATAAAAAATGAATTTGAACTTATTCATTCACAAATCAATTGTGTTAGTATTTTAGATTTTTGACCTATTTTACTTTCTGTAGTAGAAAACTAGATTGAAATACCAACCCAATTGTAAATTGAAATCTATAAAAGGAAGAATAGAAGTAAAAATCTGTGCATGTAAGTGTTGTGTCATCTCGTATCGAACGAAGGAAGAAGAAACTTTCTGAGAATTTCTCCATGTGCTTTTGATGTTACGTGCTTGGTCTTCTGTTCATGTTTTTCAATTTGCTGTGTGTATTTACTTCTTGCTGTACTCGACATACCATTATTTACTACGAACGCTACTATTACTATTTACATTTTATGTAATGCCATTCTTTGTACTGCACAGTCAGTGTGCGTGTGTCTCGTCTGTGCATTTCTTTCCTGAACATTTTGCGTAGAAAAGAAGGAATCGTGTGTAGTAGTGATGGTAAAACTGTTGGTTTCTTTCCTTGCTGCATGCCATGCGAGATATACACAAGTTGATGTTTGACTATACAAGAGAAGATGCTTGCCCGCACAATGTAATGTATATTACATGCCATTGAATTTTTGCCACATCAGTACATCACGTTTTAATACTACACGTAGTAGTACTCTGTGTAAAGAACCATAGAAAAGGGTTCACTTTTTATTCTTCCTTTCTTTCAACTATCTTCATCTGTTCTTCTCCTACTAGGCTTTATTATACTCGGAGTCTGCAGCGTCTTTTCTCTTTCTCTCCGTTTTTCTTGTTTTGGCTTCAGCTTTCTGTTAGTGGACCATGTATTACTAACAATAAGAGTACGTCAGAGAGTAATCGGTGTCATGTCAACTTTACTGTAACAGTACCTACCATATACTTATGTACAACATTACTACTCTTTATTGAAATATAATACAGGGTACACTCTAATCTCAACACACTCATTTCTCTTATGATTACAATCATATGTATGTAATATACAAGAAAGTAAATACAAACAGACACATACTGCATGCTCGGTATAGGTATTTATATATAAGGCTGAAGAATTTTGTGTGGTTAGTTCAAGTCATATGTATTTACTGCCACGTGTTCTTATACATACAGATAGAGTGTACAATTATGATGCAATGGTATTGATAATATTTACTTGTATATAAGAAATACAAGGATGTATGTAGGTTTCTCGAGTAGCTATACATATATATTGTGTGTGCACACTGGTGTATATTTGGTGTGTCTGTATTATATTATTACTTTTTGAGGTATGGTTGTTGTTATGAGACGGGAAGTCTGAGAAGTAGCAATAGCTCATGTCATGCAATGCACTTTAGGCCAAATGGCTGACTAAGTTGAAGCGAGAAGAATCGCAAAGCAAGGCAAGCCATGGATTACCTTCCTTTTGTTGTGCAAATGTTGCCCATCCGCTTTCTTTCTAGAGTCATTCTTTCCTTTTCATGCTGGTTGGGTTGTTGGTTCCTTTTCTCATCTTACATCACGTCAACCAAACCAAGCTCTGTATAACAACTAATACTGAGCAGGCTAAATAAAAGCTAAGTGTACCAAAGTAAACTAAACTTGTAAGTTAGGTAAGTACATGTTATATATATACTTTCTATGTATATAAGTATATAGCGCTAAAAGTGTATTCACACAGGATGACAGTCATAATACCAGTCCAAGAAAATCCATTATGTACTACAGAACACTCTATACTCGGTACTGTACTAGGTACGTTGTTTTCTTTTTGTATGGGGATCCTAAACATCTTATCAACCTGTTTTTACAGGGAGTTGAATCGTTAGAGACTTGTGAACTGAGTTGACACGCTTCTTTCTTTTTCATCAAATGATAATGCTAGCGAGTATTTTTTCAACGATTACTTACATTTTCACTCTCAAATGGAAAGTGAACAAAAGCTCGAATTTTTTTATGGCAAAAATTAAATGTGCTCCCGTGACATAGAATAATGGTTCGAATACAAGTTTCTGTTCTCTTTACCATAAGAATTGAGTTAAGTAAAGAAAAGATTACCATCAAGATTTACCTGGGATAACGAGATTTTCTACGGTCACAAGAGATTCACAATGTTCCCGTATAGTAAGCATATAAGTACCTTGGTATATACTACTGCAAGTATATAATGACGAAGCTAAGCTTGCGGCAAAAACTCTGCGAATGTTGTTATTTACTTTACGCTATCAAATGAAGGCTCCATTACTTTTGTCTGTGGCAAGTTAGCGAAAGGCATACAAAACACAACGGAAGCTAACCTGTCACCTTAATACCTACCGTAATGGCCATCTCTAGACTTGATACATAATATTCCTCTTTCATGCTAAAGTAATGGATAATACACCTATATCCTTCTATACTAATATAAAATACACCCACCACATAAAGCTAAACGAGAAATGCCTTTTTACTCAATTTAATTCAGTCTTTCTCCTTTCATAAATATATAGCAGGTACAGATGTTTACATATAAAACAGAAAATTAGAATTAAATTATTATACTTCTGAAAGTATGAATGTAAAACAAATTAATGCATATAGAATTCCAGAAGAATGACAATAAACTGCTGAGAATGTATTCAGTGTCATAGTTTGTGTAGAATTCTATTTTGATATCATTTGACTTCATCATTGGTTGTATACGTTTCTGTGTATGAGTGTTGTATTATGTCTCGTTCTCTTTATCATCACAAGGGATTTTCTAACGAGCTTTCCTCTGTGTGTATTCAGAGAAAAGATTTGACGCAAACAGAATTATTATGAGTATTATCATCATCACATTGCTATTTGATCTTATAATGGAATTCTTGTTAAAAAGATACATTGAACTGTCTCTTTTTGTTATTTTAATGGGAAGAAGAGAGTAAAGACGATGTGGTCGTATTGTACTCATTTCGCGTGTCTGTATTGCTCTTGCAATATGGAAATTTACTGTGAATGCAAGAGGAGATAGTAGAACTCGGGAAGATGAATGCATGATGGGGAATGAATACGTGTTATAATTATAGTCCATTGAAAGGACTCTCTTTCTGTGAAGGAAATGAAAGTTGTTTGCTCTACTCCATGTGCTGTGTTATGTTTGTTGCTTGCATAGAGTGGAGCTACAGCATTGGAATGCTGATCTTTATGAGGTGTTTTGTTGTTTGTGTAGTAAAGTAAGTAAAGCCCGTAGCAGTGGCAGTTGGTAGTGTAACAAAGTAAACTAAGATTTCTTGAAATGATATTCTGTTGTTGTAAAGAAGGCAATAGGGAGATAACGTAATATTCCATGTCATCTCGTTTGTGTATCGAATTGCACTTTAAATTCTTTCTTGAAAGATGTGTGAAGTTGGAAGTGGATTCACTACGGGTGCAAGAACAACCAGAGAAAAAGGAAAGAGAGGAACATAAGAGGAAATTCTTTACACTCATTTTTCTTTCTCAGAAGCTTCTGTCAACTAAAACGAGAAAGAAAATACTACTCTCTCTCTCTCTCAGTGTGTGTAGCATTCTATGTGCGTCGTAGCTGCTGCGGTTGTCTACGTTCTCTTTTATGGAAGAGCACTTAAGCTTTAACGCATATAATAATACACGAGTCAACTTGCCACGTCTTTCAGCTTCCTTGTTTTCTATCTGTTATCTGCGTTGTTGCACATCAAACATAAATTCTACTTTTCTTCTCATACTATACACGTTGCAAACACACGCAACTGATTTTGCAATTCGTTCTAGTATCTTTCAACGTATTAGTAGTAGCACACTTATCTGCTACTTCATTTTAAGTAGCATCTTTTCAAATGTGGAAAATTACCATAAATCAAATTCAATTAGAGCAGAATAACAATTTATGGAATTTTTCGTATTTTGATGATTTGTAATAATTTTAATTCAGTAAATATTTTATAGTGATACAAATTGTTAGTAGGTAGACCAAAGCTCCTTCCAGGATAGAAATGAGGAATTCTTTGGCTTCTAGAGAAATTATTCAGGAAATATTTTTAAGTAAGACAAATTGGTAGTAGGTTATTCTTGTCCTCTCAATGGCAAAAATAATTCGAAAGACAAGTTTAGCAATTTAAATGATGCGATGAGTGTCTTTTGGTCTCTTTTGACGTTTGAGGATATCAGTTAAAGTTATAATAGAAAAGGGAGGAAGGAGACGAGAGGAGATGACGATGAGATGTAGATGAGAAAAGAGGAGCAGAAGTTGAAATGAAAATGAAATGAAATTTAAGGAAGCTGACAGAACAGAATGGGTTAGTGCTAAGTTTTTGATGTTTCTTGTAGTACTGTTTAAACTTGCGTTGCAAAGCGTCACTTGACAAGTCAGTCGTGTATGCTTCTTCTATTACTTATTGTACTGTTCTGTTTTTCTTCTGGCATAGTCACTTTCTTAAACTTATATCTACCTATATACTATAATATACACGAAAATGAGTCACTGGTATATATACCGTGTTGTTATTACATTTTTAGCTGTTTTACTCCATATAGTCTGTGTAAGTAAAGTAATAATAGATGAAAAGGAAGCGCTAAAATATTTGTGTAACTTTTGCACCGTTGCGCTGACTTAAAAAGTCAATAAGCTGACAGGAGCTCTCCGTGCTTATAAAAATCAGTATTCAAGAACATGGTTCAATCTTACACATTGTAGCACTAACACTGGCAGTTCTAGAGTGGGAACTTTGTGTTTAAATGCCAATACATACAAATACAATGTAATCCACATACCCCCATCATGTCTCATATAACATATTTTACGTACAGTATAATGTGCAGTTATGGCTTCAAGACAACGACAGAATTCAGGGAAAGTTACATTAGATTGCAAAGGAGAACGGCTCGTACAGGTCGTAAAATCTCGATGAATTTTTCTCCACGGAGTTGGTGTGAGGAAAGGGGCACTTGAGTGTGCTGTGTGATGCAATGTAACGACAAGTCAAGAAAGATACTTACTGCAAACCAAAAGGGTGTATCGGTCCACGTACATACCTTTACACACTGTAATACCTATATGGCATTCTATATATAAATTGCCATATAAATACCCACAGTCTAAGTTTCTGTATAAAGAGTACACTCTATACTTACACGTTGTTACATACACATAAATACATCCGATGTTCATACACACACTTGAATCACAATCCGAAAGCCGTATACCACAGTAAAGTCTGCGGGAGTGAGTTCGTTTCATTTCTTTCACCTTTACAATCTGTACTTGATAGAATATTATATGGTTTCTCTCACTTTTCTGACTACTTTCGTATACAGGGCGAGTAATAAGAGTCGTCGGAAGAGTTTTCCCGATTCCCTTAGAGATCAGAGACCAAAAGAGCCACAGAGGAAGGAAAGTACTGGAGGAAGGAGAGGATGTAGTAGAAAAGAGTCGGAGTGTGTGTAACTATGGAGATTCTGTGGGATTTTCTCTTTACCCCGAATTGATTTCTATCTCCGTGTGGCTGTAGTTCCTCCGACACAGAAGAGACCCAGAGCTTTACAGCCTCCTACTACTACTCTACTTACATTACAGCTCCGGCTCTTTTTCTATGTATAGCTATTTCACTAATGCATATAAATGCTAAGGAAGGCAATAGCGTAGTACAACCAGACTCGTCCCTCTCTCAGCTCAAAGACTACTTTACTTATGTTAGTTGAGTTTTGCTCTGTGTGTGTATATGTGGCTGTGTTCGTCTCCTTCCGCTGCTGCTCCTACTACTCATGTGGAATTCCTTATTTTATTACTCGTATTTTGGCACATAAAAGAAATTGGGAAGAGGGTGAGTAAGTGACGGAGGCGGGTCGCATACAAGAGATAGCGTCTTGGCGAGCTTTTCCTCTAATCTGCTTGTACTGCACTCGGGTAGTTAAGAGAAGAGTAGTGGTGTAGGGAAAAGACTGCCTAGACTGCAATGCTCGGATAAGGTGTTACAACTCCGGTACAACTACTAAAACATATATCCTTTTATTAGGCAATGGTTTGTCTTTATTAGAAAGGTAATATTACAATGCCCTTTCCCTTAGAGGAAGCTATGTCTTCTTTTCCTCTCCGCTTTCCTCTCCGGAGTTAGTAGTAGTACTACTACCTCTATACTAACTTTAAGTATTTATCATCACTGTCTATATATAATACACCAAATTACAATGGGTCTGGTGTGTTGTGTCTATGTGCAGATCAAGCTAAGACAAACTATTGCATAATACTTAAGAATTGGTGAAATACAAGAGGAAAGGCAAAGCTAGCAGCGTCATGGAGTGGAATCTAATCATGAAAATCATCGTCGAATTTTATTACGAACAGCAATGAATGATTCGTAGTGTATACGTAAAGATTAGGTAGAAAAAAAGAGAATTCATCTTTTTGGAAGTTGAGTGTGTATTGGAGTGCGAGAGAAACAGACAGGGGAAATGTTATCACCCTTATAGCTGTACTCTATGCCGGTCTCTAATGAATGTGCTGCTTCGTTCTTTGACTTTAAGTTGACTTGACTTGGTATAAAGAGTGTGGACGGGTATAAAGGTCTTTTTGATTCGATTGCTTCTTCTTGCCCTCATAGTAATGATTATTATCGTAATGATTAGGATAGATGCCTCGCTCATTACTCCTCACGTTTCTTTTGGTATCTGCGCACGATCTTTTGTTCAACGGAATAGTATTACGATGAATTACACATTTAAGCAGAGAGTTCTGCAGTTTTTCAGAACTTGTGCTTGGATGTGTCGTGTCTATATTATGTAACTAATCTCTTCTTTCACTACATTACTTCTACAGTATGAAAGATTAATTTTTAGACACTAAATTACATTCGAATTCAGTGAATTCACAAGAATTTAGATGCCATAAGGTAAAACGCAGTTTTTGTGATGATGCTTTTATGTTGTGTTTTATTTTTTTGGTTCAAACCGTTTCAAGTGTAGTTGCGAGAGAATCAATACCGCAAATGTATAGAAATACGGCGAATAGCTGTAGTGTATGTGTTTTTCACGTATGATTTTGTTCAGTAACCCCAATACCCAGTGTGGAAATGGTTGCACGTGTTCAGTGCAGCTAATAGTGTAGTATTAGCAAAGGATAGGAAAGTCGGACATGACAGGGTAATATAATATTAGCAAAATAAGGCTCATACTACTAATTTAGGCGCGGCTCGCACTTTGTCTATGTCTCGGTGTTTTTCGAGATTGTCATTCCCGGTCGGTCGTGGGCCAACAAATCCAATGAAATGAAATCTCAACATCATTCTAAATCAGATAAAATAGTGAATAGCATGAACCGGGAGGGAAGCGAACGAGACTTGTGCATTAAGTTAAGAATGATTCCTCTTGAGTAAAATGTGAGACCTTCCGGCGTTTCATTTATTTCGCTGGTTGCTTTGGGTTCGCCGGTTGCGTTGGGGTTGAAGCTTTTTAAGAGTTGAATGTGAATGCTTAAGTCGAATAGTTTTCTACTACTCTCTTTATATCTACATTAACATATGAACTTATGACTATGGGGCTATATACTCCAAAGGGATTACAATATCTGATCCATATACATAATAATAGTTTATGCGGTCATGGACAAGCCATACTATGTACACACTACACACACACACATTGTGCATAGGTATATCTATACTCTACCAATAATAAAAAGTGTTTTAAGCAAAAGGAAAATATACCTTTTAGTTTCTACTACTGAATGTGGTACTACTGTGTACATTTAAAATAGAAGTTACGTATTCTTTTCTGGTATTGCCTTCTGGTCTAAATCAAGCCAGGTCTATAACTAAGTTCGCAAAGTTAGCTTACGGCATAACTTGCTTTAGGTAACTCCATTCCCTGCTCTTTTTGTTTTGTTTCCTGCAAAGTGATAGACCGCAGAGAATTGACATTCGTCTCAGAGTTCTTCGCAAATCATGGTACACTGAGTAAGGGAGAACTGTTTTAAAATTCCGAATACTTTTCCTTCTGTTGCAGATTACGAATACATTAAACCCTTCTTTTACTATACGCTGCAGTTTAATAGCAGAGACTTTTGACTTCTTTTATACCGTAGGGTGTTAGATATATAGGTACCGATATATATATATTACTATAATAAGTATAGGTTTACTAATTCTATTTTGTGGTCGATGTTCGGTGAACAAGTATTTTATACAAGGTAAATGTTATACAGTATACGTTTGCATAGATGTGCGCTGTTGCTGTTTAAACCACACGGCAAAATACGCAACATTACTGAAAACTATTGTTGAGTTGACTGTAGACTTGGAGTCTACGTTGTTGTCGGTCTACCTTCTTGGAGTTGGGTTTTATTTGAGTTTTTTACCATAGTTCTCTCGTATACTTTTGCATTTGGCCTGTGGGGTTCTTCTCTGTACTTTTCACTTAGGCAAAAATTACTCTTCTATGAGTGACTGGAATACTACGCAGTGGTTGTAGTTGTGTTTACTCAACGCATTAGGCTTTTGCTTGCACACGTTTTCTGTATTTAGCCTCAATTTTTAGATGTTTGCATAATTCTAGACAAGCAGGAAGTTTTTTCCTTCATTTTGGTATGCAAAGTGCCGCATTTAATTTGAAACGAGTTGAAATTGACATTCAAAGACTAAATCTGTATATAAATGGTGAAAAAAAATTATTATTGGTATTCGTAGAAAATTTGTTTGTTATTTTTATCAAACAAATAAATGTTTACGTCAATTTACATGAAATAACGAATCTTCTAAGTATAGGACTAGGACATACCATACCATATCTAGAGTCTATACCTTGGAATATTAGTACAAAAATCATTTAGCTATAGGAAAACGTACATATTGAAAGAATGTCTAGCTTAATGCAAATTTTGTGTTGACGTGTCAGAAGACTGACATGTGATGAATGGATTTTGAAGATGATTTTACGCTGTGTTTATTTTGACAAACCATTGGCGCTAATGACACGTCTTCACTTTTGTTTGGTATGTTGTTCATACTACAAACAGCAAAGCAGAACAGAACTCATTCCTTTTTGTCAGTGGAAATTGAATGGAGCAACTGTGAATTTCTTCTTATTGCCGTGTCATACTTCTGTTGGTGAGGAATGCAATGTTGTGGTGCTGGTGGTGGTGGAACCTTTACTTAGAAGAACCGCACCACGCACAACACAGCACTATACATAATTTGACTCTGATTTCCACAGAATGAATGTTGACGACAGAGTATGACAAGTTGGTTGTGGATGTGGAAGCATTTCAGTTGTACATAAAGCTTTAATAAAGAAAGACGAGACAGAGACGCACACACATACTTACATTACATACACACAGTGAGAAGGTATACATCAGCATTATTATGTTTTGTATGTACATGCCTTCATATATTTTACTGCAGCAGAAGAAGAAACTCGTAGAGAGAGAGACTCGAGAAGGGTGGAAAACATTCATTTCATGTATTGCTCGCTTCGCATACATGAAATTCGTGGTTTTGTTGTTTTGGCGTGGGATGTGTCATGCCAAGGCAAGGTACAGTGTTAATATTTGTTACACAGGTGCAGCTTATGTAAAACTGTGTGGCATACCTATTCAGAAATGTTAATAAGCTACGAACGGAAGATGGTAAACAAAAGTTTATATTAGAGACAGAAAGAAAGAGCAGATGAAGAAATGGAAGAAGTGTGCTCGTTGTTCGTAAAAAAAGTTAATATGGCTGCACATGAGTAAATACCTTTAACTTTGAAAGCACAGTATGAATAAGACACACAGACAGAACTACTTCTTTCTGGCACTTGAGACTTGAGAGAGAGAGTAGAGGAAAAAGAAAGGGAATTCCTTATCGAAATGACACTTATAAAACTGTCGACTCCACCCTTTGGTCCGAGCCATGTGTCGTGTCTGTCGGTATGTACGCAGGTTGAGTTCAGTTAAACGAAGTTAGCCTACTAAGGAGCTGAGGTAAATAATAGTGATGAATACACAAGGAAAAATACGAGAGAGAGAGTCAGCCACTTCTTGTCTTGTAATGTAGTTACCACATAGTACTGTGTAGAAATACATACTCCACCCTTAACCAAGGACCAATAATGAGCCTTTAACATTTCTCGAGTGAAAAAATAATTTGAGATAGAATTTATGTAATACTATCATTACCTACTTTAAGTTTAAAGAACAGAGCTATACTGTAGCTGTATGAATGCAATGCACAGTATTAGAAATATAAAATGAAAATGACTTGGCAAGAAGAGACCCCATGCTGTTCTTCTTGTATGGCCTTCTGTTGTGTATCATCATCTGAAGAAGCCCATTGATTTTTCAAGTTCTTATCAATTTCTGTCTTTCGGTTGCATATTTATTACTACTGCACGTAATATGCACTTCCTCAAAATAATAGCATACGTATATAGAATCTGCGTTTATAACTTATGAGTATAATACTAAGTACTAAGAGCTACTTATGTGTGTAAGGTTTAATAGGTACACTTTTGGGATGAGGGAGCTAAGAGCTATTCCACTCGTAATCGTAAGTAAGCAAAGCCACCAAGGGCAGTAGAAATAAAAAATATCTACAATAATTGTGTTGTTGTCCATGTATGCGCGTTACTCACTTTATCCTATTAGTAAGTGAAAGAGTGACTGGACCTGACTTAGTGATCTCTTCTGATTCCTTTTCGTTTGTAACGTTATTGGCTTGGGCTTTATCATGTTGCCGACATGTAGTTTTTCTGTTCTCTGAGAAATGACAGGCTCGCCTTGTCTATGTGATATCTGGTGTTATTTAATGTACTAATGTAAAAAGTCGGGTTCATCTTTAAAACCCATCGTGCAGCACCAAAGAAGCAATGTAGATCTTCAGGGGGCAGATTCGAGAATGACCCCAATTTCATGTAGAAGCCATCTTTCTATATCACGCTGAATAATTTTATCTGTTCTTTAGTCACAGTTGGTGACTAATAAATTATTCTCTAGAATATTTAACGAGAGATCCGAGGATTATTGCCTTTGGGATACTTACTCACATAATATCTAACCAGAAATGCACATAGACCTAGTACTATATGAAGTACATAAAATGATGTATGGAAGTTTGTTCGTGTATGTAACACACATCCTTCCGTCCTGTTTTGATATAAAATAATAACTAACGTAGATAACCAGAAGAAAATTTTCAGCTTAACAAAGTTTACAAATATTCATATAGGAATCCATTTCTATATGAATGAAACGCATTCTAAACCATAAATTCAAAGTCAAAGGTGTGGGTTTATATAATAAAACGATCTAAAATGCATATACTGCACTAAATTCATCTACACATAAAATTGCATGGTACTTATTGAATATTCAGGAGAATACCTGGTTAAAATTTAAGTTATTACGTAGCTTTAGCTGTCTGGAGCATTGCATTAGGTCGACCCAGTAAAGTAATGTAGTGTGCCTGCTATATTTTACATTCATATTAGCATTACCAACATTCAATTTTATTATGCGTGAACACCAGAGGAAGAAAGGATTGCATATAGCTTTACACAGCTTCCAAGACACAACTTTCGCCAGGAGATAAAATAAAATTCAGTCATACATCAGCAATCTACGAACAATGGACGTAGTTTACGACTTAACTTGACCCTCCTGGACTAAAATGAGGGCAAAACCAAGAAATTTTAAACAAGCGTCAAAAGTGGGTGTAGCCTGTTACATCAGATTAGACAGTTGCTGCATTCTACTCCAGAGAGAGAGTATAGAAACAGAGTCAGGAAAATCATGGACAATTCTACTACAACCAATATTACAACGCAGTACGTAGTTAAATATTAAATTCATGGGCTTTGAAATCAATGCGGCCCTTCCAGGCTTTGTTCTCTACAAGTAAGCCTTCGTTACTAGGTATAAAACAAACTGTCCATGTATTATGTATCCAGCTACCTATACACTATGCCATTCCATTGCATTACTTTATATTAGAGTAATTTTCTTGTATATTACAGATATATCTATTACTTACACTACAATGAATATAAGACACTGTGCTAGATTACACTGTATAGTGGTAATGTACAGAATGTTGGAAATTACATTACATACCTACCTATATAATTTTCCAGAGACTCATTTGCATTCAGAATGCAATTTCTTGGACGGATTGCATTGCACTGCTCTCCGTAGTAAACTAAGCCAAGCTAATCGAAAGATACGGTCACAGTTAAATGCATTATACAGAAGATGCTTCATTCTGCTTCAGTGTACTTTGACTTGTACAGAAGGTATAGTATTATGGCTTCGCATAATATTATTATATTCTAAGTACCAGCGATGTAAATGCACACGCGAAAGACGTTTTTGAACTCATAGAGCATTTTATAAACGGTTGGTTACATTAGAGCATTAGAATAGTTTGTTGCTTACGTGGTAATGTGTATAAAGCATAAAAGCAGACCATATTGGAACCTGAGCGGACTGTATATAAGAATTAACGTTGTTAAGGAAGATATGTAGCTCAATGCAATGTGCCGCTCATTCAGAGCTCCCAAAATTGGTGATGGACCATTTACACTCGATCCCCAGAGTGTAGTTACATTCATTAGGAACGTATCATGCAATTTAATAACACCACTACCCGTCTCCATTATACGCCTTTGTGCTTGTAGTTTACACACAGATCTTTGACACTGATCTGTGCTGTTGTTGAATGACAAGTTATATTTTTCTTTCTCAGTCTTTTACAGAGAGAGTCTCATCCTTTTACATTTGGTTTTTGCCTTATGGTGTTTTGTATTTCATACGCAGTCGAATCAATTCTCTACTTGTTAATAGTTTTTGCCCTGATTTTTTATTTGTTTGTTACTTTTACTTTACTTTTAAGTGTCTTTTTACATGTTAACATGGCTGTTTGCTACCCCACTTGATCGGTCTTCGGCCTTTGGGCTTGTCAAGACAGCTACAATATACGTTAGAATTTAGATTAGTGCATCGTATTAAATCCAATTGCATTAGCACTACATATATATTATTGTATTATCAAATAAGTTCATAAATACAATGTGTAGTACAGGTTTTATGTTCGTTGTTCATTCTTGTGAATACAATAGGATCTCATGTGTAAAGTTAAATCTGGTTGAAGTTAATGAAATGAATATAGCTCCAAGGTGGGAACAACATTTGCTATTACCATTAGAAGCATACAAACCGGAATGAGATTCTTCTTTTCTATTCACTATTCATTCAGCAATTACCAATGTACTGGTAGTGTATACTTACATGCAAACCTTAACTCCTGCTATTACACACAGGTTTTAGTTTTATGGCGTAATATTATTATTATTATGCTTTTGCATTGCATTACTGAGGTATAACAGCGAGGTTGTTGCTGTCATTGCTAAGTGCACACTACTTTGTGTCTGGTGCATTTACAATTCAGTTTGTAATTGCAATTAAACTAGCAGAGTTTCTTTAGCGGCCCTGGTGGAGGAATGCATTGCATTACATTAAAATCAACAGCCGCTCCATTAAGAGCAGAGGTGTAATGGCTAATGTAATGTGAGTTGTAAATTAACTTAGAGCTTACTGTGTAGATGTATTTAGTAATTATATTTTGAAACGAGAATCTTACTGGTATTAGTTCTAGAGTGTTGGTTGTGTGTATGGAAGGTGCATAATGTTGTGTTATGTGTGCATAGCATGTATTTGATTAGTTTTTAAATGGGCCAGGGTATAATAATGATGGGAGACATAGAGAGAGCAGAGTATTGTTGTTGTTGCCTGGCTCTGGCGAATTCCGATGTGGCCACGTGAATAAATGAGGTGGAAGCGAAGGAAATCCATGGAGTACCTATATCTTTCTCTGTGTGAGAGTTGACTCGATTTCCGGTCCAGAAGCTCACTTCACGTGGATATGGACATTAGACCGCTGTTTTATGCGCTACTAAGCTCTGAATTAGTTACGGATTCAAATTCATGGGGCTCTGTATGTTTTTTCTAATGAAATTCCACGGGTAATCATTAAACTCAGTTCTTATAATAGCTACACACATTCACTGCTCGTAATTTAATGTAAACGAAGCCATTCGGTGGTGTAATTGTAACATTTTGTTATGCCATGAAACAGATTTTAATGGATACTAACAATCACTGTCCTGTCGTATATATTCAATTCAAACCAGTTGTAAAATTAACGTTGATTTTTGTTCAGATTAAATTCATTTTCACATACTGCATATGTACAAACTCAGCTCTAACAATTGTACCATATAAATCTCCTACAGTTTTATAACAATAAAATATTGTGTAGGTACTTTCAGTTTTAGTGGTCTGCATGATGCTCTGTTCAATATATCACAGTTTTTTCCTATTGAGTTGTGTGCCTTATGATGTGAGAGTGCCTATATGCTATAATAACCTAAGGACTCAACATCAGATTATTTATGATAAAGACAAAGATGGTAAAATGAAGTATGTGCGGATGCACTAACAAGTAGGGAGATACTAAATAAGATAAAAAAGTCTTCCTGTGCTCTCTGTACACGTCCAACTTGATTTCACGTTGTTGCTTTACTTACTCGTAGACAGACGACGCATATATTACATGATATTTCTAAAAAGGTAGTAGTGTGATGTGATGTATGGAGGTTAGACATATCAGAACGAAGGAATCTCTATTCATTTTATTGTACACAATGTTCCTCCTCTTCATCATCATCAACGGAGCAATTGTGATTGAAATTGCATACACTATACACTACAAAGCGTGGTGTGTGTGTGAAGAGTGTATAGGGTGTACTAGGGTAGTACGAAGCACAACATACGCTTTATGTATACGTTACGCATGGTTTGTGCTAATTAAATGCATCAGCCTGCTTTACAATATGAGTTATTAGACATTTAGTTGTAGCTTGTAAGTTCGCGTCTACTACTGTTGTGTTGTGAATTAGGAGATGGGGCGCAGATATTAGGATGATTTTACTAGAAGTGATGGAAAAATCATCTAGAGTAAAAATGGCTGGCCTTTGTTCTTTCTTTTGCTCGTTTATTAGAACATTGACGTGTAGCAATTGAAACCAATTTAAATGCACATTTTGTTGCCCCAAATTATACACTGGGGTAGAACTGCTTTGCTAGACTTGATAAACGGCATCAGCATTCATTAGCATATTGTGTGTACCCTTTTGTATTAAACACATCACATGTACAACCAATGTCTTTTAATATGCTAGGAACATGTTTATGTAGCTTTGTTCTGAGTCTGACCGAGCATTTATATTATTATTATTATAAAGTAGGTATAGTTAGGTTTGTAGTGTGGAAGTTTGTAGTGTACGTTGTTCATTTGGGGATAGGTATAGGCATAATTTAGACCTAACACGTTCATATTGAATATGAAGTGTGTTTTGTTCCTAATCCTGTAGGAATTGACAGGCTGACGGTATTATAACTGTTTGTGTTGAGTAGGGCAGCACATTAAGTTTGTAACATCACTTTTAAATTGCAACATTCGTTTTGTATATTAACGTGTGAGGATTGTCTGTGTCAGAAATGCAGTGAAGACTCTTAAAACACCCCTACGCCCGTTTTTGATGCAGCTGAAACATGTGATTAGTTAGGAATAATATGCATAAAAGCAAACATGATAATATATTTAAACATCACTTTAAGAATAGACATGTCTGCACAATATTTTTTGAATTTACTATGACCCTCAAGCCTTCTGTCCAAATTGTTAACGTCATGAGTCGAGTAGTGACTCTGCATTATCAAACTTTGTTAGTTATTCGTTTCGTTACCGATTCATTCATCTAATAAGTATACAAGCTATCCACTACAAGATTATTGTACTCATCCATTGTATAGAGGGAGATGAGCATCAAATTATAAATAATATAAGTGCAGAGGTAAGTAATGCACATACATATATTATGAAGGATGGGTGTGAGTTGATTCTGTCTGTACTTGTATTTAATATTACTGCAGAGTTAACAGTTGAGCTGATTATCGTGAATCGTGGCTAACTTACTGTTGACTGCCAACTACCATGTTTTTATGGTTTATGGCAAAGCTGCCTGTACAATCTGTATTGGTATTCTTTTTCTTCATTTCTAACGACTTTAACTGTCTAGAAGAAGAAAAGTTATTTTGTTATGATTACACCATAGATGTGCATTTGTATGTGTAGTGCACGGTTGACGTGCTCCTATTAGTATAGAGTAAGTTTGAAGTGTATATAGCTGAAAGCACATAAAAATACAGAAAGGACAAGTTCATTAGCCCATCATTACAGTGAGTCAGCTGAAAAACTAAACTTCTGTTGGTTGAGTGGTGGTGGTGGTAGTGGTAGCAATGCATTGGAGCTTATAGGTTAATAGTAATCGTGAATAGTTTGTAAAACACATAATGCGATGTAAAAGTCTGTGTGAGTATAGAAAATGGATGTATAAGAGAGACAGACAAAGTTAAAGTTGCATCCACAGGTTGTTAATAAAATATGTTTATTTATTATCCAGGTCAATTTCGCTCACCGCGAATAACAGAACATCCCAAAGACGTGTTGGTGAAGAGGAACGAGCCTACCACTCTTAATTGTAAGGCTGAGGGAAAACCGGAGCCTAACATTGAATGGTACAAGGATGGCGAGCTGCTTAACAATAGTCCGTCGAACGATGGTCGACGCATATTTCTCCCTGGTGGGGATCTCTTTTTCCTAAGTGTTTCTGATGGAAAGAAGGAAAGTGACTCGGGAACCTACTGGTGTATCGCACGCAACCAAGTGGGCAACGTCCGGAGTCGTAACGCTTCATTGCAAGTCGGAGGTAAGCAGAAAGGCACTTATTATTACTCTCCGTTCTTTACATAGACACGTACTGCTCTAGAAAAGATACGACGTACACAAAACACAACACTCTACTACTCCTATTATGTTATGTGGCAATATAACAAACAACACGTGAATCCTCACGCAAAGTGAAGGAAAAACTCATATGGAAAGACGGCGAGACACACCCACCTCGTAATACACAATTTCACAAAACTCTTCTTTCGGAGAAAGTACCCAGTATATAAATATAGAGCTAGATAAATATAGAAATGTCTAAGTGTAACCATAGGGTAGTTTCTTATTTCGCAAAGTTACTACAGTAGATTTATAAAATGTTGTGCCATAATAACAAGAGATATTCTTCATTTCTTAAAACATAGTTGCGTAGACCCATACCTATGTAATATGTAACATACAGACATAGTACACTTGGTCGTGAATTATATACAGAGCTTTATAGATTGCGTGGAGAACTGTTAGCACTTTTCTCGTTGGATGTATACAGATAGTACTTGACTGTAATAGTCAATTTCTTAGGAGCTGAGCACGACACACGAGGCAGATTGCACCTTCATTTCATTTTATTCCGTGCCATTTGGTTGATCTGTCTGCCGAAAAGAACCATCATTCTATTTTCTATCCCTACTCGTAAAAAGAATCATCGATCCTCTTCGGGGACTTGGGCGATATATTATCCTTTCTGTGCAACATCTTGTCATGTCTCACCGTATCCGGAAAGAAATTACTCTCCAGTTACCTATCGCTATTCCGTCATTCCATTAAAATCTCATATGTATACACTGCGTATGTATAAATAAACACATGTTTTAAGTTTACTGTGCTAACCTTACGCACTTACGCACGAAATGAAAAATTCGTTTGTGCTTATTCGTTGCTTTGACTCATTTTCGATTCTCAATGTTTCTTATGCTTAGGAATATATATCACGCCAAAATCTAGATTTTCTACAATTGTAGCCGAATTTTTAGATACCTAAAATTTTTTTATCGACGTGGACAGTGTTTATTCATGTGGGATATAAAAATGAAAGTTAAACGCATGTAGATTTACATACTTAGCGTATTATAGCACACGCTGAGTAAGGAACGACTTATTTATATTTAGGTTGGTTGAGCTACTTTGCATATCTTTTCATATCAGGTATTTCCAATTTACCCCTTTACATAAATACATAACATTAGACAGGACAGTAAATACCAAATCAGCTTTGACCATTTACAGCACTCTGAAAATAGTTCAGAGTTCACCTTCTGAGTTTTCCTTGAGTTTAAGATCGTGGGCAGAGATGTAGCAACAATAACTCATAGTATGGAAGACGTGTGATTTAAATCAGCTTGTCATGAAGGTGTTATACCTGCAGTTTATTATCTTACGTTGTGTATACGCAGTAAATGTAATAAGTTCGAGGCAAGATCATGTTTTTCTGTCTCTCTCTCTCTCTCTGTGTTATGTTTAGTTTATCCTTTGCCTCATGTTCCGTTTCTTGTGCAATCCATGCCATGGCACATAGCCTTCTTATTTTACGGCTGTATTACTACGCTATCACAAAGTTTACCAACTTTATTTACACTCACTATGGGATCCACACAACGGTATAGGATATCATCCCCGAATTTGAGTACTACCTACCTACTACTTCCTATATTAATATATTGCGTGGTATTTTGTGGTTGTGTGAATATAAAATGCATAGAAAAGTATTATCTTAGTATTGTGTTGTGTTATGATGTGAGACGATACTGACGGCATGAAAAAATTGACAGCTCTAAAAATTTAAAGCCCGAGTTTCTTCGTTCCATATTTATCTCATCTTGTATATGAACGTAGAATATACAGGATAGAAAACGGTTCAATAGAATCAACTTGAGATGGAATCGGTGAAGATACGAAAACGGATATCACGATCTGATCTGTGGCAGTAAAATATTATGAGCTTGTTTTTATAATATGTTTTGACACCTTTATGTAGCTTATAAAATGTACACCATGTACACTGTATGGGTATACTCTTCTATATAGTTTAATGTTCGCATTAACATTTATTAGAATTGATGCGACTCTCGAATGCAGTATGGAAATGTGTATCACCCAAAAGTGCATCTCACAAACCTAAATCTACGATATACGTAGAAACATGTAAAAATACACAACCAATATTATTTTCAATACTAGAGCAAAAATTGAAATTAAACCAGACATACCATGGGATTCATCAACCTATTAAGTTACAGTGTAATATAAAATATTTGGTATAAAATATATTGTTAAGGTTGTTGTATTTAGTAATTCGGTTTGAATTGTAAAGGTATTTTTTCTGTTAAGGAAGGAGGTAGCGAAGAAGTCGAAGAGGTTTGACGAGAAGGTCGTCTATTCAATATTCATTCCTTATTCGGTGAGGTAGAGTTGAAAGATGCCAGTGCTAGAACAGCTCAAAACGCCACGTTATTCTGAATATTTCCTTTAGGTGAACCCGTCAAAATAAACTGTTTTCGCCGTGTGCCTTTATAATGAGGATAGATATTTGTGAATGAGTCACTTAATTCGTGGTAGTAATCTCCCTTCTACTAGACCTCTCTTCAACTCAATCCCTCCACCACCTTTTGTCAAAATGGACACGGATATGAATGCCCAGATCATTGAAATGAAGTTTAAGTGAGACTGATGTGTTAGTGATAGGGTCATGCCATTATTCTCACCTCACGTCACTACTGCAAGAAAATGGGTCCCTTTTCGTACAAGAAAAGGACGGAAAATGGACACATGGCTGTTGTGAAACCTACAATTGCATATACATAATAATAATGGGATTTCACTCTTCAAGTTTCTCTTCACTCCTTGCCTTTTAATTTAAAAATTTACACCTGGACTCTACAACGTCACTCAAAAACACACTTTGTACCTGAATGTGGCTGTAACTTGTAATGTGTACAGACAGCCTTCAAAAGAATCACAAGAAACTTGGGAAGAAGCTATAGGGTAGCCTTCCTCCCCACAGTCTCTCCGTCCGGCGGATTATCATGTACTTGTTCTAAAGATTAGTAGACTTATACCTTTCATAATACCTACAGGCTTTGATTCTCTTCTTGTAGTGTAGTACTGTACACTTTTGTGCATTTAATTATTTAAAAAAATCCTTATGCTCACAACAAATGTTGTAAGTATAGGAACCGATAATTATATTTATGTGGTAGGTAGATAGGTACGTATTCATTATGTAGGAAGATACATACGTTTGTAATAATGGTGTGAGAGACTGCGGATGAAGGTATTGGGAGTTTTGGGTAAAAAGTGAAAACCCCATGGAAGAAAATAATAATGAAGTTTCCTTGTGTTGTGTTGTAATAGTAAGAGACGAAGAATAAATTCACACCGTAAGTTCATGCAAAGCTGCATACTACTCTTGGCCCGATCATTTAGAAAGTATTATGAAGTAGGCGTTAAGGAACCCAAGATCTTGGTGAATTGTTAATTCCCTTGTGGTTTGAATTGGTTTTCTTCGCCTGGCTTAACTTGACTGGTGACTAGAGACTTACCTCGATGGTTCTGTTTTAATACGAAGTAGAAGTAATAGCAAAGCACATCTCTCTCTTCGAGTAACTTGTAATGAAATGAATGGCAGGCGAGCAGCCTGTTTCCAGAAATGAAATGGAATGGTGGTAATCATCTTTTCGGGCAGAGAGAGAGAGAGAGAGAGAGAGAGAGGAAAATGAGCTTTCTGGGATGAGTTGTATTTTAGTTTCTCTATTCTATTACTACAAGTTACAGAGAGACAGAACGAATGCTTTATATAGCACTGCAGTTAATATTACTGCTGTATTAAATATTTTATATGGGGTGTCTACTGGTAATGTGAACTGAATGGAATATCTGTGGTGGCCAAGATATGACATAACAGCGGCTCTCACTCATCCATGCTATTTTCCTCTACTTTTATGACTTGACTTCACTCTGGCTCTGCATGGCAGTGGCAGGAGCATTCATATTATTTCGAGGAAATGAATTTTTGGGTAAATCAGTTAATTCCGGTTCCAGACCCACGAGTAGCCCAATATAAGTAGGACTACTACTACTCTGAGTATTATTACAGCTTCACTTCACGCATGTATTTCTGACAACTACTTTCCCTGATTGAAATGACGTATCATGCATATTATTGTGCAAACGAGAAATGTCAACTCAGTTTATTATATTACTATTGTGTTCCTCTTCACATTCTAGTCATAAACTAAAACTGATCTCAATTTACATTAGGTACATTACAAGCGGGATGTATGCATTGGTAAACCATGAATAGATGTTGTAAAACTATTAGTATTGCATTTCAATGCGTTTACATTCATTTGCTGTTTGCTTACTAAATGTAAGCTAACAATGTACAAAATTATTTGTACGCGTAATTACTATCCTTATAATATACAGGTATTTTTAGGTAGGTAGTAGGTAGGTGCTAAAAATGTAAAATAACTTGAATCAAAAGGGATGTACAAATATCCGGAACAAATTACTAATATTGACTTGAATTTAGGAAACTGTATACAGAGAATATACCGTCAAAGAACACACACATTGCAAACACCTGAATATATGTGTTACATAATATTATTGTGTCATACTTAAAATATTAAAAGGAGAACTAATTTTATTATTGGCGAAATAAATGGATTTGTTTAATCTGAGCTGAATAGTGCAACGTATATTAGCAGCGAAATGACAAATTATTGGTTGTACGTTAATATCGTAATATGATACAATGTAGCTCAATAAGCAACCTAAATGCTATTTACATGCTGTAGTAATGAAAAGGAGGTATGTGGAGCAAAAACAAAGGAGAGCTTTCACATACAGACCATTATACTTTATCCCATACTGTAATTATGTTCAAATATAATTAACGATATAGGAACAGAGTGAAAAGCAGGGAGCAGTTTTCTTTTAGCCGGAAAGTATGTAATTTATCCGCACTATTGTGGAGGGAAACAAAAGGGAAACTACTACAGTCAAGTTAAATCAAGGCTCAATGGCAAAATGCAGCCGTAGAACTTTTCCTGAATAGATTGAACGGGAGAATCGATGGATTTTTGGCACAGTAATTAAATTCTGATGGTTCCTTTCTTTTACTATATACGTGCGATACAATTAGTCTGCCTACTATCCCATACATAACTCCTATATTATGCTTACTTGCAAGATTTTCATATTATTCCTTGCTCGCGTGTAACCTTATGACACACTTGTCTAGGCACCTAACTACTAAAATTGCGTGATTCTATTCAGCAACATGGCAGAAACATTTTAATACATAATTTCTTAAGCTACAATATCATAATAGATAAGTAATCAAAAGGAAATGGTTGTAAAAACACATAATTTTGTGCATAAATTTGTAGTGTACTCAAATTATATACAAATAGCACTATACAATTTGAACAGTAGTGCAGTGTGTAGCTATTCTTAGCTTTTGTACACGTATGAACTTTATATACAGTTATTATTGCACGGAGAGGAGCAGCAAAAGGGCGAATTACAAATATAAATTAGTTTTGTTTGTTTAATGCATATACCTTGAATTCATATAAACCTGTGTATAGATACCTATAGGGAAAATGATGTATCATAATATGGAAGCAGTCCTGCCAACCCATCTTGTCACGGCATGAAAAGCAATTAGTGAGTTTGCCATTGTCAAAACTGTTTGGTTTCATCGAGTGATGTGCTGGAAATTGCTGGCCATAAATCACTGGAGAGTGCTAATGAGTCGAGTGTCTCATGCATTTCCGATACTATGCGTAATACAGCTAATGCGTCTATCTATATGTACGAGCTACACAAACTACAAACTCAAAGCACACTATGTATGTATACAACGAGACAGAGTGAGAGCACGGAGTTAAACTATCAAACTTAATGTTTTCATTTTGCTCTGCCTCTTCTGCCCTCGTGCCGTCTATTTTCCTCTCCATCTGATGTGATGTGATCCTTGCCATGACATTATATTATATTATACCTCAGCCACACAAAGTACAAGTATGAAATGGCATACGTCGTGTTATGTTATGTAGTGTTGTATATCTGGTTGGATGATAAGAGAATACAACAAAACACAACAATTTCTATTCCACAACCATAATAATGTATTGATGCTCTGTGCGCTTTATCTTTATGCACATGTATTTGTTATTAGGCTATTGTTGGAGAAGTTTATTAGGTGTGATTCAACTCTATTCCCCATCCCACACACACAACACACAACCGCGACACGAAATTCGTGTTTATACAGAAAACGGCACAGTGTTTCCTGATAACATGTTTTGTTCCATAAAATCCAGTCGTTTGAGCTTTTGTTGTGTGTTCAGGACAAACGCGAAGCAACACATACAAAATATTTCGGACTAACTAAGCATATCCGTTTTGTTCTCTCTGTGTGAGGAATTATTATGGTTCTGGATACCTTACATAAGGGTTTCAAGTATGGTATTCGTGTTTTGTGTTCATGTATGTGTGTGTTGTATATAATATGTTCAGAGAATGTATACGCAACGTAGATGATGAAAGTAGCGGAATTGTCAACTTGTATGACCATCATGTTTTATAGGCACTACATTTCCCAGACAAAACCTTAAGTGCAACTTGTTCGATTTATTTCTGTAGGTTTACTTGCTGTTTTCACATCTGACTATATGGGATGTGTCGTCACATGATGATAGTCATACTGTGTTTTCATGTTTATGCCATATAAACCTTATTCGGATATTTTGTGGAGTATGAATTGTGGTAATGTCACTGTTGTAAAACATAAATACATCACTGTCATTTCCATTATACCTGGACAATCCGTTTTCATTTAAATTGTTCCATAATTTATGACTTAATTTTGTATCCGCTCTTGAGAACCGAAATGCTTAATATAGCAATAGCAATGAAAAAGTAAGATTCATGGGAAAAATATGGCAATTTGGAAAACATCATGTACGTGTTATTAGAAAACAGAAGATTAAGCTATCGATCTTACAGGTTATGTATGATAAAATATGATCGATGTGTTTACTCAGTACCTTACGCGTTTGGTACTTAAATTTTTCGACCACTTTACCACACCATCGTTACAATTCTATAAGAGACAGTGTGCTATGCTACATTTTACAGTCCATATAGTATACAGTACCTAAGTAGTTACATAAAAACACACTCTGGCGAAATTATTCTTACAACGAATTCTTTCCATAGGGTTTTCTCTCAACAGGGGAAATTGTATGTCAGTGAATAGATGCATGACAAGAAACTTGTTAAAATATTGGCTGCTTTGTATTGTATTGTTCAAACTACTTGTGAACGGGTATCGCATGTATATAATGTTCATAAACAACAGGGAAGCTATATACGTACATAGAGTGCAATTCTTTTCGAGTACAATGAAGCAAAAAATTTCAAATGCAAAATAAATAGGAAGTTGTATAAGGTTGGGATTGTGTGATGTTTTTGGGATGAAATAAATATCACCTCTCTTGTTCTACTTCCTTTAGCAGGCTGCTTTTCCATTTTCCAAGCTTTTAGACAGGTTCCGTGATATTATTTTGTAAAAATAAGGTCAAAACAAAGTTTGCTTTTAGCAAGTCTGGTAAAACACTAATACTGAGATATTGCGAATTTCTGTACAGTAAAAAGGAGTGAGGTACTCCGAGAGATCTTGTGTAGTATTGGAGCAATGTACTTATATAGTTTCAGTTATAAAAGCATATTAGAAAAAGAAGAGTCGAGGAGGGTTCTGGTGAAAGTAGATTAGCTACGTGCTTTTTTCGGCCTTTGTCGGATGTGAAGAATTGCTATGTATAGCATGGCATTCCGTGTTGGTCGAGTAGCACATGTGTAAAAGATTCTTTGAAAACTTTTCGGTTATTACGTGATGGCGAGAAAAGGAAGCCAGTGTATTTTTACCCCTGTTGGGTCAAACGGAAGAGGTGAACTTATGGACCAAAGAGCTTTTACTACGTATCGGTTTAATATTATACATACAATTCTTGTTTTTTCTTCTTTCTTTCTTTATGGAAACTGAAAACCGAGAAAGAAGTTTGAATGCAAACAATAGAAGCAAACTTACATCACGTAATGTAACATGAAGCTGTCAGAGTAATGTATATCTTTTTTCTTATCATCGTATAATGTCTTTTTTCTTATAGTGCCATTTGCCATACTATTTTTATCGACTTGGAGTTACTAGTTGGCATTACATTAGCATCACATTCCAAATAATAGATTTGTCAATATTTTGACATCCATGGTGAAAAATTATTATGTTTCCAGTGTATTATGTGCTGCGGATATGCGCAAGTGTGTGTATAAACATTTGTACAATAGTAATGTGTTTCCAGCCAGGAAATTCGAGTGGGTAAAAGAGAAATAATGTTTGCATTGGAAAGTATGGAACACAAATATACAATGAAAGCATCGCAAAAGAAAATGCTTGACATGTTTATGTCTTTATTTCCAATAGCTTCGCAATGTTGACAATCTTCCTATCTAAAACATAATGCTTTTCGCAATCACGAAAAATGCCATTTAGACATATCACATATCCGATAACATTCTACACATTTTCACCACTTACAATACAACTTGATTTGAACAGAAAAATTGCGTCTTTCTTATCAGTTTAGTATGCAATACAGCAATAATTTTTACTGTAATATTGCGATGTTAATGAAAATAAGAAAACCGTCATAATAATATCTATTTATTAATATTTCAGTAGGTTTAATTTCTTTACTGGTAGGTCTGTCGTGAACAAGTAGCCAGCTAATAGAAAAATTTCGTCGTACTGTTTCCTGTTAGCGTACAACAATATATTTGTCATACTGTGGTATTTCAATGTTAAAGAAAGTAATACAATCGTCATAATTTTATTTATCAATAATAACAATATAGATTTGATACTGGATTAATAGCATTCAATTTCGTTCTTCTCTTATACCTTAGTTTAGTAAATAAGCCAATAATTTTAACACCAATGTTAAGGAAATTAATATACAATCTCCACAATTTTATCTATTGATTAATATTTCTGTGATCAACTTATTTGAAATTATGTCCGTCAAAAAATAAGTAGTCAGCTCATAGAAAAATTTCTTTTTCTGCTTAACGTACATTTATTACCTATACTGTAATATTTCAATGTTAAAGAAAGTAATACAATCGTCACAATTTTATTTGCTATTTAATAACAATACAGGTTCATTTGTTTTCTACATGCATTATTGACGTGATGATGAAGTAGCTAGTTAAAGAAAAATTTCGTCGTACCTGTTTAGTAAACAACAAACTTTTTAGGCAACAATGTTAAAGAAATTATGCAATCTCCACAATGTTATTAATTAATGTCAGTATAGGATCAATTTTAAAAATATGATTGTAAAAAGGTTACCGCAGCTAATTTTCATGGACTTGCTTAGGAGAGTTATTTTTCCGGTGACAGAACAAAGCGTAGTTGACTTTCATTTATTTGTGGAAAGAGTGAAAGCTTAGGGACACGATGAAATGAAGCATTGACGCATAAAAGAGAAACTGTTATCCGGTCTTGCGTAGGCAGAGACGGCAATATATCTCTCTGTTGATCCTAAATGTATATTGGTGCGTTTATTTGACAGTAGTGCTCTGCTTTGGAGTTTCCATCGATTTTTCCAGTTGTTTGCTCGCAACACATGAGTGGGGTACTCTATGTGTAATGTTAGCTAATGTATTGACTACTTCTTCTTCTTCTGGGACTAACTACGCACAACACACGCAGTCACTCTCTCGTATCATCATCATCGTAGACGAAGACGAGTTTCAGCTGCTGTGTGTACAAGTAAATTGTAATGTATTAGTAATACAGAAAAGCGACTGCCTGCACTAAAACACAAAGTTGCTGAAGTTGCGTTGAGCGCTGAAGATGAGACGAAATGAGATGATGAGTCTTTAGTTGAGAGTGTGGTGTAATAGAATACTATGTGTGTGTGGAGAATGAATGTCAGGATATTTCGGGTTCTATAGTATTATTATGTGTACGAGAGGATGAGGTACTTACGTAAGTTACTGTACTACCCAAAATGAGAAAGACGTAAGTTTCTTTCGGTTACTATTTGTATGTATGCATGTTTGTGTGGTGAGGCAAAGAGAATGATGATGAAGATGAGAATTCAACGGCTTGTGTTCAGCCTCAATGCTTTTCTTTACTTATTGCACATGCAGCGTTCTTGAATTTCATACATGCAGTACGTAAAGGCCTCTGTGTGATGAGTTTGTCAATAGATTGAAAGAAAGTTTTAAGACAGCATTTTTAGACACTTCCTCATTAATTTATGCGCGAATAAGCTTAATTTTCTCAAAAATGTCAATCAAATGGTTTGTCATAGACACAAGTGGTTCCAAGTTTCTTTTTAAAGAAGTTTTCGTAGGGAACACGAATTAGTAATAAATATTAGTATAGGTCATCTTTAAAAATGCTGTCGAATTTTGTATGCATGATTTATGCACTTACTAGAACAACAATTGCGTACTTATATAAAATTGTATTAGAATTTCATTAGATAACTGGTAAGTCTATTGGTGTTGTTCTTGTTCACATCGTTCACATGAAATCGTAGCTTTCGGCGTAGTAATGTGTATATTAAATTAAATAACATTGCTGAAACGTTAATAACACGCACTGAAATGTTATACAGATACTTGCCGAGGTTTGATGAACAATTGAGATTTGATTTGAAAAAATTAATTTAACTGTAATTTGTAATTAGAGCATTACATTAGGATTGTTAAAAGCAAGGTAGGTATTGACAATGCAGTGGAAATTATTAGTATTACTACTATTCACATTTATTTACTTTGGCTAATGAAAGTGGAACAATAGCCTTTTATTCCGCTGACTCCCACATTTTCGAAGAATCAGCAGCTTACTATTGCTTGGATTCATGATCATGGTGAAACTGACGAGTAAGTTTTCCTATTGTGTACATTTCACATATCTTTACACATTGTAAATATGACTTTAATTATTCTAATGCTGTCAATACAACTGTAGAAATCTTTTGTTTCGTCTCATTTGGGAAGTCTGTTCAATATTAAATGAAAGTCACTAATTCCCTCTACGAATGAATTCCTAGAACTGTAATGGAGAAAGGTTTCCATACTGAAGCAAAATATTTCATGGAAAAGCAAGTAGCTTTTAACGAATGTAAAAGAGAGAGAGAGAGAGAGAGAGAGAGAGAGAGACAGAGATGATGTCTATGTGACTGTGTTTTAGTGTAGGCGTAGCAGAAACTGAAATTGTATGAGTTGCGAAGAATAGAAATTGTATAATAGATTTAGCACGAGAGAAATGAGTAGAATTGAGCTGAAATGGATAAAGGGTTTTTGTCGAGTTTCATTTCAGTTTCATTTCTCCAACATTCGTACATTCTCGCCTGTTACGTAGGTTGATAATATAATATGTTGCTATACAAAAGAGAGAAGAATGATAGTGAAAGAGTTTCTGGGTTGCGAGATGAGGATGGTTTTAATACTGTAATATGCTTATACAAGTAACATACCAGCAAGCTGTGCTTCTCACTCCAGATTCGACTAGTTACTTGTGATGGACTCACTTGACTTAAGTATTTGTTCGATGGCTTTTCTGTGTAATGCTAAGCAGCTCCATATATTACTCCTATATATTATATATACACTATATTCATATACATATACTTGTGTATAGTTTATATGTACATTTATATTGTATTATCCCTTAATGTGAATTAGAGTCTTACAGTACATTCATTTCAGCGTTCGCATTGTTATCATGTGAGCGAGTGTCAAGGTAAATAAAGCATCGTATTGGGATTACGAGAGGATGGTTCGTAGTACACATGCTGACATTGAGCAAAGTCGGTTTGTATAATATAAGCATGTGTGTGTGATAACCCAGAAGGAGCTCACACGCATTTGAAACTGACATTGTTTAATTCGAATAGTTTCAAAGGATTGGTTGAATAATAATGATGGCACATTTATCATGGTTTTTCTTTCAGAATAGAGAAATTTAATGACTCTTCGGTCTGCCGTGTGTTTCCTTCGTATACCGCAAGTCTGTGTAAATATATCATATCTACACGTACTATCTGTTTTAGTATACTTAACAATTTTGTTATAGGTTTAAGGATATACTAGGAGCCATACCTTGTGAGAATTTGGGCTATATGTAAAATAAGTTGAGGAAAATTTGCGTAAAAAACATATACGTAGAAGGCAGCAGCTAGAGAAATCTACATAAGTAATGTAGTTATACAGATTGTGGTAGATATGTATTAAGTATTTCCATTTGTACTTTGTACAGTGCTACAATTTATTCGTGGTTCTATTATATTAGTAGCTGTTGCAACCATTTCTCGGATAAATAGCTGTATAGTAACCCTGTAGTATGATATATTCAGTAATATTAAAGAATGTCTCTTTTGTATAGCCACGCTATTATATTTCTAGTAGCAACATGGAAATAATGAGTTGTAGCTTTGCCTTCTAGGTTTCATCCAATTGCACGTTCATAATTCTAAATTTTCTATTGCACGATAACAATATCCACAAACTAACAGATTCTACGTTTATATCTAAATTTAGCCGAATTCCTTGTTTAGTTACATACACGTGTCCATACAATAATTCCCTATAGAGTTGTAAAAGCGTGTTCAACCTATTTCTATGTTTACAACGAGTGAAACGACATTTATTTCTGACTGGTTGCGGTCCGAGTGTTTGTTTTAGCCATTTATTATTTGCGTTGTTGTGAATATTTCGCACTAATAATAATAATATTAAACTGTCAATGGATTCTATGAGCTTGAATGTTTTGTATTAGGTACTGTAGGTTGTCACTCTCTTTTACATAGCACAGGAGACATTTAATTCCACCGAAATTAGTATACTACATACTATAATGCTGATATTCGAAACATGAACAGGTCTGAGTGAGTCAACAAAAGAATGGAGAATCCCACACGAATATTTGTTGTAGCAAAAGCGTTTGCATCCGTTCATCTGTCTATGGAAACCTGACATAATATCCTATACTTAATATTGTTACCGTAGACCTGAGATAATAAATGGGAAACTTGACACTTTAGTTGCTAGCTTACCTCCGAGCTACAATGATGACTTTTACCATACCAAAATTTGACTGGAATTAATTGGATTTCAGTTTCCAAACTCACAACATATGCTGCTATTGAGTTACCACCGAATTACTCCGTTCTGTAATAATAATGCTATACGCCATATTACTAGAAAGTAGAAAACAGGTTGAAAATTTGAATATAAGTCCTTAGTACTATCTACACAAGTCACTTTACAAGTTATATCTATTGCAAGTGTGTTTGTACCTTACATATAGGCAAATGTATATTTTATACGTTGCTAACGAGTGTTTATAAACTTACGTAGGTATTTATCTGTTAGCGATGTTCTGCATAAAATTCGATTGTGCTTTTAAAGAGGTGTGCTGCGTACGTGCGTACAAGAGACTAAATGTCTGATGCAATTAAGAGGCTTTGATATGTAAGTAGGTAAAAGATACCTAGGTATGTTCCTGAAAATCTCTATGGACATTTAATGGCCGTATACAGCTACTAAAAGTGTCTTCATTTGCACTGGGTTTCACGTGCACCACTATCAATTGTACTTTGTATCGAATGTGAATTGAATAATCGTGTAGAGACATGGCAGAGTTGAATTAACACATTCATGACATACGGTCGTCTCCTTGTTGTAAACTTTGATAGGATCTTGATTTTGAATTGCTACCTTTCTGTATGGTTTACACAACTAAATGTTTGAAGGCTCATTGACATCATTTACCTTTTAATACGGCTACGTGTGGTTTGCAATGCAAACTCTTGCGACACACATTAGGAAGAATGTACTAGGTACGACTTTACGAATGTGTGTGTGTACTGTTCTACATAGCATGGACTTGTATGTACCTACTAGAACGGATAAGAATTTCATAGTCCATACAAAACAATTTAGGAATATTATATGAAAGGTACGGCAAGGCTAAAGGAAAGCGTAAACGAAGACATACGTAACGCACGTTTTAAAATGTATGTAAGGCTCAATACGCTTGCTTACGCTCTTCCTGTATGAATAAAATGAAATTTAGAGGAATATTGCTATACACTGTGAAGCATAGGGGCCTTTATGCCAACTGATCAATAATAGAGTGAAATATGCATTTGGTATTCAGTGTTTGATTCGATAGATATAGGAGATAGTGAACTGACATGAAATGATGTTTGAACAATGGCTTCAAACGAGATTCTCTTGCACATTCGACCAACTCGGCCGTAATGGATAATGGATAGATACATGAAACATTTTCGCTTTATTTTTTGCATACTTAACGCTTTACGCGTCGCATTCGTCTTCGTGTGAAGAGAAAGGTTACGAACTTTTGTTAAAGTATAGAGAAATGTTCTATTGCCATTATATAGCAGCTTATTTATGTGTTGTGGCGCAAAGTATGTAAACAAGGCTTCATTTCTTGTCTGTCGTCTACTCCAATTCTTCACAGAGATAGAAATTCGATTTTTGTTACACAAGATCAAGCTTGGGGCAAATACTTTTTCTCAAAATGCA
>JABASD010001929.1:0-32401 GCA_019776165.1 Pogonognathellus flavescens
CTCACTTTGCTGGTTGGAGTAGTAACTTTTGAGATAAGGTATCATGAGAGAGCCTAATCAGTAAGCATGACCGCTCTGTCTCGAGTCCACAACCCAACTCTAATGGATGACAGTATACAACGGGAAACCCTATTTTAACCACCTCATGAAATAGTGTCGAAACACACTTTATAATACTAGCCGTTCGAAATACTATAGTTCTCTACGTCGCAAAGAAGATTTGAAAGATGAAATATCAATCATTATTGAAAAGATAAGAACGATGCAATATAATATATTCACAGCCGAGTGAGCAGAGTACGGGTATTCACTATTCACTGCTGCAAAGTCATGGCTGGTAATGGCTTTAACTTCACAATACACGGTTTTACAATGATCTGCTTAGTTTCTGCCATATTACATATAATTTTATTGATACATCAATAAAATAAATTGAAAACGTTGCTATTAAATTTAAATTGAAGTAATAATCCGACTTCATCTTTAAGGATACACACTTTGACAAGATCCGACAAAACAGTTGCATGACAAAAAATCATTTAAATTCGGCATACAGCTGTAACGCAGTTGCAAATTTTAAAGTGGTTTTTCACAACACTATTATTGCCATTATACTTTAGCTCTTGAAATGCTACGCCTTCTCGTCATTGAGAAATTGTCTGTAAAATTTCTACTTGGAAGCGCATGACCAACAATTTATGATTGTTTTGCTGTATTAGAGATACTTCCAATGAAAGATCAGTCCATCTCAATTAGGATTGGAATCTAAAATGACAATTTTTATTAAACTAACACAACAGTACACACGAGTATGCAAAGTACTGACCTCGCATTGTTTCCAAGCGTCGGTTACTTGTGTTTAGACGAAAAGCTGGACAATTGCAGCCCTTATTTAGTTTTTATGAACCACTTACAGCATTCACCATGATTTGATCAATACAACTGGAGATCATAAGTTGTTGAAAGAAACTTCTGTAAAAATATTTGCTTGTTTGCCAAAAGAGGAATTTGTACTCACACAATTCACATCAGCATAGTCACTTTGGGGTAAAAGTCGCATTTATAAATGAATGAGATAGGTGTAGTCGCTAGTTTTTTAAGAATTTATTTTATTTTACCAAGTGCCTTTGCAAAAGAGAATATAATAATTATTTGCAAAGATTGATATTGTGAAATAATGTTTTTACAGGCAAAATAACTCAAACTTCCAGAGACTTGATTTCATACTTCGTGGCATAATTTGTCATTTATAGTGGAATTTTTGTTTTTAGAAAAGGTGAAGTAAACGGAAGTGATTTATTCACGCCCGCAGTTTTGAGTGGTATTATTGAAATCGCCACTTCGCAAAAGTTGTGTTCTTCTTATCTCTTCCGGAAATGTGTACTAAAACAGGAAGGTATATTATATTATTCATCGCCATGACGACGTTACTACAAGGACCAGGACTGGTAATTTCATTAAATTTGGAAAAACTAGTTGCGCATGCAAGATGCAGTAGTTATGTCGTACAAAATCAACACGTGATTGCACAAGCATTAGTTTCGACGCCGTTTCTACAGCTGTTAGAAGTAGTACTAAAATAATTAATGGGTTTAGTGATGGAGCGAATGATGCGTTTGCCACAATAAATCAAAACTTAAGTATGTAGATGTGGGTATGTAGGTATGTAGATGTGGCATTATCCACGTTAGCATCATCCATTGAGGATGTCTTAATATTTCAGAAACGATTACCACCTTGTAAAATGTTTTTTTAACGGTATCAAAATTAAATCACTGTGACTATCTTTATACATCAAACATAATCACCAAAGCCAGACAAAGAAGTTACGATTTAGTTTTCTGAATCTCATGAAATGGAGCTTAAAAAAGCTTAAAAAAGCTGCTGTGACAATAAAATTAGACGATTAGCATATTCAAAGTAGATCGAATTTTGAGTTGAATATTGATATGACTAATATATTCGTGGTAATTAATGTCGACTAAAGCCAGGAAATACGCATCACAATAATAATGTTCCATGAATTTATCTGATTCTAACATCATATGAATAATAGATACAAATAAATCCGCCAACCGTGAATACAATTATTAGCAGCAATGAAAAACAAACGAAAATATATTTACTTACATTGTAGCAAGCAAATAATTCAGTTCTGCGTTACTCCTTTAATTTGCAATTAATAATATGTTTTTTCGTCCCTGATTCAATTTTCAAAAAGTAAAATTTACTTGTTTTACGGTTTTGAAACCTTGTTACAAGGCTATTGATTTCATAACACTTGCCCTACAAATATATTCGTGAAATTAGAATGGAGCTGCCATTTACTACGGTATAACACCGCAGTTCTCATCAACCTCCTTCTACACATCATTTGCTACGCCTGTCTGTAATAGTCAAAACGAAACAAAACGTTATACTATTTACAGACCGACAATTTCCCCATATGTTAACTTTTTTTTTAATATAATGCTGCTTGTTAACTTGGAAAAAATAGATGAAGCAATTTACATTCACCCCAACTCACACCACAAACAAATTGACTCATTATCGCGCTGGATACAGCAAGAAAAGAAGACTTGGATTATTGGAGGTGTCAACGCGTGAACTAAAAAATGAAAAAATTGCACTAAAAAATAATATAGAGAGACGGAAAAATCTTTAAAATCACAAACTCGCTTCATAATGAAGAAGCTAGTCATCTGCACACACTTCAAAAAGTAGGGCGATGGGTTTTTATTCCTACTATTCTAAATTCTATTAAATAGTATAATTCTGATATTATATTATGGATTTATGTAAATATAAAAATATATATTACTAAACTATAACAAAATACCGTATTTTTGCATAGTTTTGACAATAACAAAATAACTGAGCAAACAACTAGCAAAAATCACTAGTATGTAATGAGGCACAATATAACCAAACTTTCACAGCTACGACCTAAAATGAGGCGTTGCAAGTAGTAGGCACAAAAGACAAAATTTGAACGGCCTGGTGCAAATAGAACTGACACTGCCCTTCAAAATAATGGTTGCTTCTGTACACCTTAGCTCGTTCAGATTCCTCATATGTCCCAGCTACTAGCAACGGCTTTTTTAGGTCGTAGCTGAGAATGTTAAACACAACCTTGCCTTTTTCTGTTTATTCAGAAATGTTTTTTATTGCAAATGATATTGCTTAATGTTAATTATTAAAAAGTAAACATATTTATTGGTTCTCTTTCTTGAGTGATAGAACTTATGTACATGCTCACCTAAGAACTGACGTTGCAAATACCATTGACAATGCCATTTTAAGAGGCTGCACATTATCTTTATTTTAAATGTATAATGCTTTAGACTGAAGAGTTTTGAGAGTTCAGTCAATGTGAATTTTCCAAATGTAGAAAATAACAATCATTCCAATTTCATGTATTTTAAATTGGGATCAATATAGTTGACCAGTTTAAAAATACTAATCCTATTATTTCAAATTGCAGAAAAAACTATATATAAGAAAGCACTTGATCACTACGAACAAGAAAACTAAATATATGCTATCCATACTCATTGTCTGTTAAACGTTGGAATTACGTCATTACTTTTAGACTATTATAAATATATGTAGTACTAGTTTCCAAATGAACGCTTTTTATGAGTACAAAACCCATAGCATTTGGGGACACAAAGCTCAAATCGATTTCCAATTGTCGAATTTTAGATTGGATGATAATACTTGAACTGATGCCTTATGACAATGACTATTACGAATTAAAATGAAAAATCTAATGTATAGTTTTGCCACACTTTTTTTTAGAAAACTGCTTCGATTGGCTGCAAAAAACCAGTTCCGTAACGATGGTGAGGGCAGGTGAGGAGGATTTTCAGGGCCGGGCCCCTTTGGGGCCGGGCCCGCCGAGATTTCACACTAGATAATCAACCAATTAATTTGTAAAAAAATAAAAGTGACGGGAATATATTTATTGAGATTATAAATTTTTTTCAATCACCATTGTTTCCTTCTTTAAATTTCGGATTATTTTTATTCTAATTAATATTTATAAATATATCATTCTTTAAATTCATTATTTATTATTCTGCTATATTTAATATTAAATTTAGCTCCTAACTGTTTTTGACAATTAAAAAGTAAATTCTGTGATTTTGTACATATCTAGTGTAGAAGACTGCTTTTAGGCACGCCGATCCAATGAAAACAGGGCCGGCCTTAGGAACAGGCAGGTAAGGCAGCCGCCTAGGGCCCCGCGCTTTTAGGGGCCCCGCGCTCACCAAAACTTAGGGCGAAAGAAAAAATGGTTTTTCGTTTAAAATAAATAAACATTAAACATACATTGTCCATTGAATTTTAAAAAAAACACATAAAGTTAAATATTCACACTTAGCTGATCCAGAAATGATATAAATCAATACGTTTTTGTTAGTAGCACCCGTATCGTATTTGTATCCATGCTTGTCACCGTTGTTTAATTAAATGTAACATAGCTTTTCCAAACATTAAATAATTATAACCTAATTACGCCCGTCAATGACTCGCAAAAGGCTTCCTGGTCTAACCATTTTGTAAGTTTTCTGAAATTCCGGGAAAGTGCAAAAATGACTAAAAAAGAGCAAAAAGTCGCCATAATTTTTTAAGAATTTGGTACATTTTTGTCATTATTTTTGCCTAAGTTTTTGCCTTACGTATTCTGGGCACGCCGTGATAGATAATAGTAGTATTATTTTACCAAATTCAGTGGTAAAAAATTGAAAACGCTTGATGTGTTACGCATGTTATAAAAATTCGAATATTTAATATCAATTCTCATCCGAAATTTTTTTTAGAACTTTCAAACGGGTGCTCGATTCATCAATAGCGGGTGCTCAAAGCGCAAAAAATTAGCAGCCTTCGGCTGCCAATTTGTCGAACGAAAAAAGCATCTACACAATTTATAAGATTTAACATATTCCACAATTTCATTTTCTGGAATCGTTGTCGTCGAATGACGACAATTGCGACACCACGGAGGAAGAAATTATCAATTTTTCTCCTCTTTCGTTGAAGAGAATATTGTAGTTGGGGTCCCCGCAAAAGTGTTTGCCTAGGGCCCCGCAAACCCTAAGGCCGGCCCTGAATGAAAAGGTTACTTGTTTACATGTCGATCCAATTCAGAAAACGGCTTTCTTGCAACCCTGATTTAATTTTCAGAATATTTGAATTCTGATAGCAGTTTTCCACATTGGATCGGCATGAAATGAACAAAACCACTTTGTTAATCTACACAGTCATAATCTACAAAGATGATAAGGTGATTTTATTGCCATTCATTTCTTAGCAACGTATTGAATCCAATTGTCAAAATTACACTCACACGATAGTTACGGTAGGTTTTGTAAAACTCACCGTCCACAGCTATTTTGAGCATTCTTCTTTAGTTGTTTCTAATTGTTACTGAAACCTCAATGCAGCAATTCTTATCTCAAAACTTTTATTCATCGCTTCAAAAAAAACCAAACTGGAACCAAAAATGTTACTAACATATTTATAACTGACTAAAATGTGTGGTCGAGGATTAATATAATTCGTTTTTTGATATTTACAATAATTAATATTAATTATTGCATTACTTTACAATTTTGAATATGTGAAAAAAGCTTCTCAAAACAAAATTTAAAAAAATACATTTTTCACCGAACCAGAAAATTATCTGCCCGCCTTCGGCGGAAAGATCAATATAAAATTGTTACAAATATTCGCATCGTTTTCGTATAACTAGCATGAATAGTGGGTAAAACCCTAACTGATTTTTTCAAAATTGTGGAAGGGCCGGGCTAAATAAAGTGTGGTAATTTTCCTCAGGGCCGGGCCAGCCTTGTTGCCCTGCAAAAAACTACGGCTGTAAAATCCCAGCTTCAAAAAAATAATTTTCTTCCATAAATAGGAATACAGGAAATTCGGCGGCCAACGCACAAACCGAAAATCATCATTCTAGACCAGTAAGTTGGAGGCGGCTTCCGTATAAAATAAAAACATAAACTAGCACACACCGCAAAATTCGGAATCCAACATGGGGGTCCAACCGGGATCCAAACCAAACGGGTAAGCAACGATTCCAGTGGGTCCCGATAGTGAATTGTTAACATTAAAACATCCATCAAGCGTCGGAAGAATTTTTAAGCAACATGGAGTACAATACAAATAGGCAAAAATATTCCAGAACATCAATTTCAAGAAATCATTATACAAGTTGTGAGTGACGTAAAAGCAGCGAGGAAAGTACACACACTTTTCTCAATTAAAAGAGTAGTTTATAAAACCAGGCTAATTGCAACAGCTTGTAAAATATTTACACAAAAGTTGAAAATACGTTGACGCTAACAAAAAATTAATGGGAGGGATCGAACTTTGAAAATGCATTAAGACGTTATCAACACAAGGAAAAGCGCAAAAAGTTATTTCCGCGCAAAACAAAGTCATTGCCAAGACTTTAGTCCTTGAAGGATCGCGCAAATACAACTTTTACCAAATGTCAGTCTCCAAAGCACATGGAAAATATTAAATTTTTAATTTCAAGCACCCTCAATTACAAGTTTAGCTACTAACACCTGGCAGCGGCTCCCAACAAAATCAGGCCCACGATATCAACCCAAAGTGTATTGACAACGCAGGAAGGGATCTGCATTGTCAAGGCACTTTGATATCTACCTCTACAAATGCAACAATTATTTCTCATCATAAACGTCCTGCATCAGTCAAGACAAAAAAATTGGGTTATTGCGACACAACCGGATTACCTTTGAGCATGTCGATTTGATATGGAAAACTGTTTATTTTATGTTACAACTATTACACCATTTTTCTACTTTCTTTACAAGAAACAAGAAAGCAAAATAAGTCATAGTGATTGATCTGACAAAAGAAAATACATTTAAAACTTCGTGGGAGAGAAAGCTAAAAAACACGCTGATCCGAAAAATCCGGCTATTTTAGAACAGTTCAAAGTCAACTTTTGACATGAAGCCATTGCATATATCAAGAACCTGGAGGAAACGTTAGCATAACAGTTAATTGTCCTATTTTATCAATAATTGCTCGAGCTAAGTGGCTATGGGCTATGTGGCGAAACCGGGATACCCCATCCGGATGTCTTCATGCTTCTCGGTTGGTAACAACTCAGATTGTAAGTTATCTGAAGTCATCCGACCCAACTCCATTTGTGCGACGATTGTGCGAATTCTTGACTCTGGTAAGTTCTGCATGTTAATGGATAAGGTTTCCTTTGATCTAAGGAAATGTGAAAAGTAGGACTTAGAGTACATAACCGTCAAAGGAAAGACGGTGGCAGAGGCTAATTCAAATTTGAGGAAAGTACTACAACGCTTTAGAGATTCTAAACTAAAAGCTAAGTTTGGAAAGTGTGAATTTCCAACGGAATCAAAAAAGTTGTTTTGCGTTTTCATTGGTAGCTTTTAATCGCGGATATTTTACTGCGGAAAAATCACAACATATTACTATACAATATTACTATTCTTTTGTGACATATTACTTTTTTAATTGGGTACATACCTTTTCCATGCAAAAAACATAAAAAAGATACAACTCGAGTGTCTTAATCTATGAATAATTGAACAATTCCATAACAACAAAAGAATTAAATAGTTTCATTTTCATTCGATAGTTGTGCACCAGCAATGTTGCGATTTATTCTTGAAATATGACCTTTCGTTATTCTGTAAATGTCTGCTCAATATATACTTGGCACTTACAGTCTATTACGAATATTTCCATGTAAGATTCGTTTCTGTCAACTGTACTATTTTATTTAATTATTATTAATTAAACAAGATTAAGTATTATATACAAAGTTAACTTTTGGTAACACCAATGCGTTATAACGCTACCCGGCTCGGTGATTTAGTACGGGGTAGCCAGTGTTGGGAGTCCTGTGGGGGAGAACAGTTTACCCATTGAATTTCAATGGGACAAAAAAATTGATACGTGTTGGGAGTCCTGTGGGGGAGAACAGTTTACCCATTGAATTTCAATGGGACAAAAAAATTGATCACAAGTGACTATAAAGTTATTTAATCTTTAATCTAATGCCTTGACGCCTGCCTATTAGGGTCCTTCAAGTCAACAATAGCTGAGGCCGCGAGTGACGCTATAAATCCCGAATAGTAAAAAAAGAAGATAGTAGTAAAACAATTATATATGAAATTAATTTACCAATGTAATATATAAACTAAAAATGAAACAGAAATCGTATCACATCCTTGAAAATATAATTGAGTATAAATGAAAATGATGCGTCCACTCCAGGTTTTTGGCTTTTAAATCACTCTTTTCCCTGAGACCCCAGGCCGAATGGGAATGCATGGATTTAAGTATATAAAATACAAATCGTAAATAGATAACTTTAACCTGTAAAAACTAACATAAGTTTCTACTTTCATACAGTAAATATTCAAATAAGAAATATGGAACCAAAAATTATTATCAAAGTAAACTCGTGGGACTTCGTGTAATTAGAAGGGAGAGTGTAAAGGCCCAAAGAAAATGATGATAATTTTTCATAAACATTATACTGATTTGTGTAAATGAAGAATATATTTAATAATCTAAAATTTTGCTTTACAGCTGATTCCATGAATGGCAAATTCGACAATAATAACGATGATGGTTCAGGAGAAACCAGACCATAGGCTTTGCGGATAAATCAGTCTTCCCGTCATAGAATATACGACAAACGGGTATTTTAACCGACAACTATTCCCCATGTGCTAGAAAACAGTGGACAAAGTGAAACTTTTTAGATTATCAAAGTCAATTTTCCCACTGCTCTTTCATCCCATTATTAACAATGTATTTCGCAGTTTTTTTCTATTATTCGATTCTTCAATAACACCAATTAGTGAAGTCGAGAGGAGTGAAAAATTATATTAAACCTACCAAAGTTGAAACACCTGTTAAATATGATAATATAGTTACCTATTATAAAATCCTGTTAGATGTACATATATTAAACATTTAGATTTGAACACAAAAATAATAGCTATAATGGAGATAAAGCCGTAGGTAATATGACACGAAAAATGAGAGGCTTGGAACAAAAATTACGAAGTAGAATGCGTAAAGGGGGATGGCCTAGCGGCATTCTAAACTGAATAGGTCCAACCTCGAAAACTTGGCTCGTGTCTTGTACATCCTACTTCGTACATTCTAGCTTTTAGTTTACATTTAACATTAATGTTCACAATCTAAATGTAAAGATTGTTTCATGATTATAGATTATACACAAACCTAAGACTGATGTATTGTGCACAACACGTTCTGCTCAATTCCTTCCAGAAGCAAATAGGCAGATGCTTATTTTGCCTTACTTAAGACAACATCTACTCAATATCCCGCACACACTGGAATAAACATGCACACTTAAACATTTGTTGTATATTGGGTCAATAAAAATGACATTTTAAAAAGGTTGGAAGTTTATAAATTCACATTTGCCACTAAAATGAAACCTTACCAGAGGAATTTTAATGGACTTTATATGGGCAATATTAGAGCATATAGAAAAAGTTTCAACAACATGGAAATCGCGGATTAATTTCACAGTTAGAACAACTGCGTTTCGTCGAAAGATCTGCTGACACAACCCCGGTAAATTGCATTGTATCAGTGGGTAATGATCAATGATTGCCTACGTTTGCAAAAATATGATAAAAATCAATATTGAGGGACAGCTGGACCAAAATCATCAACGCAGTTTGGATCTACATTCATAATCAATTTAAGCAACGATACAATCTTTTGACTAAAATTTTACTAAAATTTTTTTTAATGCAAAATAAATTGCCGCAACTTGTGGATATAAAAAATGAATGTGAATTCGAAACTTCAATGAACTTCGTTGAAAAATACAATCGTGTTACTGAGGATTCTAAACCAATGCTTAAAATATCGTTTCTTCTGTACGAATTTATGACAATAATTTAACAGGGGATTAAATTGGAAGGACCTGAATTCGTCGCCAAACAAGCACCATAATGTTCAAAATTTTGAATCTTTTTTGGACTACACTAGCAGGCCCAGCGCATATTGTGGAGGACCTACAAGAAGTGGAGTTTAGCTTAGTAGCCGCAAATAGTGAACCACTCTCAGTTTAAGGGAGCGGAATGGCAATCCTAAAAGTAAGCAATTTACAAGTACCCCACAAAGTAGTCACAATATCGCTCCACGACTGGTAATCTTGCGAAATGATTTATTGAGCAAATATAATGCTAAATTTGATTATGAAGAAATGCATTTCGAACTGGCGTTGGCGGGTAAAATTCCCATTGAATTTAAGACACATAGTACTTTGCATCTAATTGAAATTAAAAAATTAAATGTAATACCGAGCGCGTGCGAGCCGCTCCAGACTAAAAATAGCGTAGAGATAACTAAGTAACATACCGATAAAATGAGGGGCAGAGTGAAATAGGAGATACATTTGAGAGACAGAAGCGAAAAATAATGCGGGAAACAAAAAAAATATAAGCCAGTCATGTAACAGTCAGTGACAAAGGACCTTAAAATAATCGAAGAAAGTTATCTCCCGTATTTTGGATACCAAGTCGTACAATACAAATAAACAAAAATATACCGGAACATCAATTTCAAGAAATCATTAAACAAGTTAAGAGTGTAAAACCGGTGAGGAAAGTAAACCCACTTTTCTCAATTAAAATACTGAGCAAATGGTATTATTGAACTATATTATTGAACTATTATTAAGCGGTAGTCAATTGAAGTTAGAAGTAAACATTTTCATATTGGTACCAATCCATGAAAAATAAATGCGAAATGCAAACTTAACTTTTTGTTTAAACTGCTAAATTAAGGTGCAGTTTCCACATGTGTATGTTACACAAATCAAGTTAAATACTTCAATTAGTTCATTAAATTCTATTTAGGTAGTAGAATCTATTCTAGTGTCAAACACCACTCGACTCAATGTAAAAAATATATTGTTAAACCAGGTTATTTGCAACAGTTATCAATTATTTATGCACACAATTTTTACCAAACAGCAGCCTCTAAAGTACATGGAATATTTGGGTACCTTCCATGTAATATTATTATTTGTGTACCTTCCATCTAAATGGATTCAATATAAAGAAGAAAGCTAATGAACAGAAGAGTACAACAAATTAGATGATATCCATCAAATAATTAGCTGAAGATGCTGATTACGTATACACATTAATATCACACTTTTGCATGTTTAGCATTGTATATCTCGTGCGTCATTGTGGGAAAATTCATGACTGGTCATTGTATTGTATTGGAAATTAAACAAAATATGTGTAACATTTTATGTTTCCTTAATCTGATTTGCTAATGCAATTTTATCTACACTGATTCTTTGTAAAAAGTTTTCTTTTTTAGTCAAACTGCAAACTGTAGGCTTGCATAAAAAGTATGGTTCAATATCATGTGTAAACGTTACGTTTGTTTTAATTCGAATTTACATTGACACACTATGTCATATTGGTCATATTGGGTATGATAGTATCAGCTTCATGGTCATAATGAATGTCTTGAAGGATTAATAATTAAGTGCTCCGTATCCGTCATATATCATTAATCAGAACTGTGGCTGGCCCTTAAACCATACACGCTGGTGTACTACCTGGCAAAAAACGCGGGTCAAAAGAAATGAAAATTCACACGGTATTTAGAGAACTGGAGAATAACACCGCTTAAAGATGATGAATCTCATTGGTAAACCGCTTGTGAATAGCTATGCTAAAAAGTAGCCATGGAAGAAAAAAAAATGAATGAACTATTTTATTGTATCCTTGTAAAAATAATTCAGCGTGAATCATTGCATTTGATCTAATATTTGGGCCCTAGAAAATATGTATGCCGAATGGGAATGCATGGTCAATGTCTCACGTTTCAGATGTGTGTTACTGATCCCAGTTTATGAGCTGAAGAGATCACCGTCCTAACCGACCACGAAAGGTTAATTGATAGCCTATTCAAATAACGGACTAGCTGTAAAATTCCATGTAAAGATCTACCGACACAGACGTTCGTCAACTAATTAATCCACACGACTCAGGATACAGGTGCCCAATAATGTTAGACTGTTGGATAGAAGACCCGAAAATGCGACCAGACTTTATCCAACTGAAACAACGATTGAGCAAATATTCCCACGGAGAAATATCTAAAGAGATTCTTAATAAAGAAACATAAAGTATTAAATCTGCAATAAAAATATTTATTAATTATATACGAAGTTGCTAACTGATTCACTCATCGTTTTCAAATTGTAATCATGTTATAAAACATATCAACTTAAGATTTGCATTTATTTATTGATGATAACAATTTCGCTCCGAAGAGGTTATCACATTGTTATGAGTTACACATTCGGTTTGATAATATATTAAAATTTGCAATTTGGAATGCATAATGTTTCTTTCCTTGCATTATTTCGCCTAAATTCAGCGTTCTGACATAATTAAATAATTACATTAACACATAAATTTACATTAAATACAATATTTATTTACTTAATTTATTGTTTCATCAAAATAATTGTTGTCATTATAAAATAGATACTGCCGATAATATTTTTTCAAATTGGCTTCAGCGCAAATATGCAAATTGTTGAATGGACCACATACAATGTTTAATTTTATTTTAGTAATAATTACCAATATTTTACTAAATATTTTTTTTTTCAAATGGACGCTTATAGATTACTTAGACAAAACTAATTGTAGAACACCAACACAAATAGTTTTGAATAAAAGTTGTTTTTCAGATACAAATATCTTTTGATTAAGATAAAATTAGAAAAGCATCTTTTATGACTAGATAATTATTATTCATTGAAGTAAATGAAGCCTATTCTACATGAATATATGTTATGTATTACAATAAACAAATGTTTGAAATGTTATACGTAAATAAAATGTGATGATTGAATCATAATTATTATTACCATTTATAACTTTGAATAAAACTTAATATAGTCACTTTATCAAAACTGACAAAGAGGTTAGTGAAAATACATTTCACATTGGTTTGCATAACAAAATATTTAAATATATAATTATGCAAACAAATACTCAATATGCATACCATAACAGTACGGTGTTGTCATTTAAAAATTATCACACATCAAGTCGCCAAAATCGTAGATAATTTTGCATTAGGAAGTAATCAATTGATTTTCCGTATTACTTATTGCTATCGTCTTTGAACTTTTATATGTCTTTCATTTATTATTATTTATTTCATGTCGTTTATCCTATCAACCACTTGAGAGGTTGTGTATTGTTTTAATCTATCGAGCTTTGTGTCACACGACAAAAATTCCACTTCTTCCTATCGTTATCAAATCGAGAGTCTAATGCTCTTTCAAATAAAGCATTTTCTTCCCGCTAAGGCATCCGATATTCAAGACAAATATATCGGCCAGGGGCTGCATTTTTGGTGGCATGGGAAAGGTCTCCATGATTCATGTTTTTCGGTACGTGACTTTTTCAGTCATCTGAACATGGTTTACTGTTTCAAAATTTGAAACATCGTTTTTTAGACGAAATGGATTCCGCTTTCACAAGTCGTCGCATTCATCCGAACTCTGACTTTACCGTCATCGAGTTTTTGGATCTAGTCAACAAAATCAAATGAAAACTACTGAAACTCCGCAGTGAGGAAATCAAAAATATTTTATATTTTACAGCTCTTATAAAAAGGAAAATCCACCCATTATCCGTGTAAGCAAGTTTCCACTTTGCCTATATTTTAATTGCTATTCCTTCAGATTATAAAACGTCGAGTCATCACATCTTTGAGTTAGGATAATGGAGAATAAACGTTTTTATAATATTACATATTTTCCATATTCTATGCGATATGGATTTTAAATTGAATTTATTTTACGAATTTAGAGTTCGAACACCAATTAGATACAATCTAAGAACTCGCAAATCAGTCCCATTGAATCCGGATGTAGCATATGAACATGATTTGGTAAAAGCCATTAGATTATCTTTGGAAATGTCAAAAAGCATCGAGTTAAAACACTTTTTGTCATAATTCCACGTATTCAGTTTTAGATACTCTGTAACAGTGTGCAGTATAGCATACTTAATTAAGACTGTTACTTTTCATCAAAGATTGGCTGTAGCGCAAATATTCATATTGTTGAATGGACCGCATACAATGTTTAATTTTATATTAGTAATAATTACCGACATTTTACTAAATATTTCTTTTTTCATATTGACGCTGGTAGATTCAGTAGACCAAACCGGATGTGGAACAACAACACCAACAGTTTTGAATAAAAATTATTTTTGAGATATACATTCGAGTATACAGCAATAATTTTTTTGACACAAAATGATATACTTTGTCTCTCAGATTTCCATCCGAAATCATTTAAGTCGTAGGAGTTTCATATGGCGCAACTTAAGTGACCAAACCAGGTACTTAACAACGCCTTAATGAAATTCACATTCATCAAATCTATGCAAATATTTTCTTCCCTATCCTAACATTGAAAACTTGTGCAAATCTGTGCATTCTCTTTACAAACATTCCAAAATCCTCCAGAAACTGTACAAACAATCATTTTAAATCTTTCAAAATCTTTCGATTTCGCGAAGCTTATATTTCCTTAACTTCTCATGGCATAATTTTTCGGGACTATTCAAGAGGTTTCAATTCGAAATACAAAAATATTTAGAACCGTTTTTATTTTATTTACAAAAGCTACGCCATTTTCCTACTCATTCTTTGCAGCCAACGAAAAAGCTGTCGTATCGATTCATCTGACAGACGACAATCCATTCCATATAAAGTTGAGTGAAATAATAAACTAAAAAACATTATGATCAGAATAAACCGGATGTTCTTAAAAATCAGAAAAGTAACTTTTGGCGTGAAGCTATTGAATTTATCGGGGATCATAAGGAAAGGCTATAGGAAAGGAAAGGCGGAAGAATCTTATGGAAGATATTGGTAAAGCATTTCACATATTTCATTACCTAAGATTTGTATTTCATTTCATCCAAATCATTTTCTCCTCTTTTCAGGAAACGTTTGCGGCAGTACAGGTATATTGCAAAGAATTCATCGGAGGAGTGATTGAGTGTGCCGTGGCGCAACACTGTGCAGATTTTAAATTTTTTGATTTATTGTATTGCAGAAAAGTTCGAACGAGCTGATGCCGCGTTCGAATGCAACAAATAACTAAAGATAGCTCGCAAACAGTGGGGTTGAGACTCCGTGGACCACACAGTTTTCTCTCGGAATTCTCGGGTTTTTAATGCTGTGTGGAGTGGTTGTATTTACAGGTAATTTGTTATTTTTAACTCATTCATCTAATACGTAGCAAATGAATGTGCACAGAATACAACAGTACAAGTCCTACAAGCTAGTGTCATTATCAGCCCTTTTGATGGGTTTCATCTTAGGCCACTGCAAGCATTTGATGTTATTGAGCAGTACAGGGAATTTGTGGATATCCTTTATTGAAGGTTAGAGCAAGATATGTGAATTTCGGCTAGGAGATTTTATTATGAACAGATTAATTCAATTAATAATAATACAACAATAATGATAGGTAACAGGTTGTACAATACCACCACTCAGACTGGTATTGGTGACATTGTCAAAATTGTAACATTGTGTGATTGAATAAGATTTACGATGAGTGTTATGTAAAATCAGCAATCAGCAGTATCAATTATGTACAGGTGTCCCTATTAAGCATGACGTGTTTTTGCAGCTTCGGCTCATTTTTGGATTCACCTGTACAATTTTTTTTGAAAATATTTCAGCTTGCAGCTATTATTGCATGGGTAAACTGAATCAGACGATGCAGAGTGCAGCTCAAGTTGCTCAATGACAAGGAGTGCCATAGTTCTTTCAAAGCTACGGCAGAGCTTTTTCATCAAATTCTAAAGCATAGCATAATCTTAGCTTGCGTTGAATTTCCGAAATGACAGAATATAAAACTCCTACAGTATAAACCAACGAAGCATTTTTTGTTTCATATATTGTCTAGTCATATTATTTTAATAACAATGTATCGTAATGATAACTAATTTGAATGCAAATCGGCAAAAAATTTAATGGAGGACACCAATCCAAAGTTTGTTTACCTTTTACCGCTGACAACAAAGATAACTAACTACATTTTGTAAGGCACTTTTCGTTGGATACAATAAAATCCTTAATAGTATATTATGATACTAAACAATTTTTCCGGTTTAGATTCAAAATAATGAATATCTCTATCTAACATACGCTACCCTCCTTGCATAAGGCTAAATAAATAGCATAAATAGCAATTATTAACTATTACCGTGTTAACAATTATCTTACCATTACCGTATTCCATATTGGCAGAGAAGGACAATGCAACCGTTGAGAAATTTCGTACGGATCCATGCCACATTACTTTAAATAAATGGGATTTCGAGGATATTAATTTGCATTTCACAGTTTCTTGTTTGAACTGCAAATTCCTGTCAAAAGAATTTCCTCCAGCACAGACAGTATGTACTACTCATTGAGCAAAATATGTACCAACATGGAAGGCAGCACTGCTGTACGAAGTAGGTTCATAATAATATATACTTTTTGTGGTAATTTGCATTAATTAGTAATTAGTCTTTATCTTTATTTGTTTTTAACAGTCGCAAGGCGGTGGTAAAAGATATTTAAAAATCGCCACTGATATTAAATATGGTCGGAATTTTGTATCTTTTTCAGTAGAAAAAGTTTTAAATCAATAATGGAAGAACTTTACGCTGTTGTAAATCTACCTTGTGTCATTTATATGGACGAGGTGAACCAAATGGGGAAAAGAACGAAAAACACATCTGAGACCATGCAAATCATTAAAACTGCAACTGCATTGGATCAAACGACACTTCTATTTCAGCATTTCGAACGAGATTTGATTAAAAAATTTAGGTTCTTCTACCAAATAGAACATCTTAATGTTTCAGCAAGCGTTGAAGTGTTACCCAATTGATTTACAGTACAAACTTGTTTTGGAGATATCTAAACGAACAATACGGTAAGAAGGATAAATATCTTCATTCCAAGTGTATTTAAAGATATGTACTAGCAAGAAGTACAATTGCTTTTTTACCGCAACGCATAATATATGACACATGAATAAGCAAAGCAATGTATCATCATTATTAACGATGAGTGATATTGACCTAGTTTTAGAGTTATGTACACAATTATGTACATAGTTATGATATAAGTATTATGTATACGGTATTGCGTATTAAACCACCCTTCACACAGGCGTATAATAGACTATAGGTACTTATTAAAACTTTACTCTGGTTACACCACCTTAGTGAAATTCAAAGGCCAGCAGATCAAAAATGATTTACAATTCTTACAAAAAATAAATACTCGCATTATCATTGTCAACAGATTATCATTACTTCTATAATTTAATTTTTATTCTACCGGATTATAAAATGTTGCTTCTTCACACTACCTTTGAGTTGGGATAATGGAGAATAAGAATCTTATAAAATGACATACATTCCAATTTCAATGCAAACTTTTTTAGATTTAATTCAATTTACCAATTTTTAATAACCAAGTCGATATATTCTTAGAACTCGGAAATGAGCCCCCATTGAATCCTGCTGTAGCGTTTGACCTTGATTTGGCAAAAGCTTTTTGATTATCGTTGCAAACGTCAAGAAGTAGCTACTGCAGAGATTTATTTAACAGACATCTCCATTCAAAAACGGCCGTCTGGTAATCATTTTCGGGATATTATTTGATTAGTTGTGTATAATAAACCCTATTATGTGTAATTCTACTGCAGAGAAGCAAGCTTTTGCAGTGGAAGCCAAAGATGACTTTGATACATCGTTGGAAACTCCCCAGACACTGCGACCTAGACCCCCCAGACTCTGCGATAGCTATAAAATTGCTTGGATTGCGTCCGTAACCAGTGCTTTTATCATTGGAGTTCAAATACAAATGAATCACAATGCTACAATCATTTATTAACATACTTCCAAAATGCTGCACAAATTAAAAATGAATGTCAAGGTTAGAAAACATTGCAAATTTCTTAACTGCATGCTCATATTCTACACACACACCTCCTGCATCTCGCCTAAAGAAAATTTCTAAAAGCAATGTCTCCAAAATAGAAATCATGGGTGCGGTCTTCATTGCCAAATTATTATTGCTGCGACATTCAATTTAAATTAAAAAATGCGTCCGTATTTTTTTAAGTCGTCATGCAAATAATAAACGCAACTTTATGTAATTCTACAGCTGAGAATAATACTTTTGCAGCGGATGTCGAAGATGACTTTGACGCGACGTCGGGAGTTCTCCAGATGATAAAGGACATCTTCGACAGTTATAAGATTTATTATTTATTTATTATGACGATTTATTTTACAAAGTGATTGATAGTAATACTAGTAGTACCGCCTAGTATTACTATCAAATATTTAGGAATACCCCAATAATTTTTACTTAAATCAACAATTTTGAGATTTTTAAGCCAAAAGATCTTGATTCAAAGTGTTTGAAGAAAACCAATGTGACGTAGAAAAACCATTATTATTTTTAGCAGTTGAAAAAAGTTTCGAGACGAAAGCATTTTTCTTCATTTTTGACATTGCTCCCAAATATACAATGAATGTTATTATATCCAAGGAGAAAAAATCATTTACAATTGTCTACGCATTATCGCTGGACGGATCCATGTAAAAGCATCCAGGAAAACATCGTGATCATTATGATTATCTTTTTACATCAAATGTAATCAACAAAGCTAGGCAGAGAAGTTACATGTTAGCCGTCTCAATCACAATAAATGAAAATACCACTTTTCTAAGTTTTAAGAAGATGTTGTGGCAGTAACATCAGAAAACTAAAATACTGATTGCGGATACCTTAAATTCACCCTCATTATTGTTATTATTATTATTCAATTTTTACTTTTAGTGGAATAAGTTTTAAATTTAATGATACAATAAACACCTTTCCAACTTATCGAAAAATTAAAACGAAGACAAGAAATTATAAACTCTAGCACAAAAACCCTAAGATACGTACACACTAGAAAGTAATGCTTAAGTGTATGTACGACTTTACAACGAATGAAATATTTTAATGCATCCTTGTAAAAATAATGCTGCGTGAATCATTGCATTTGATCTAAGATTTTGGCCCTAGAAAAAATGTTTTCCATCGGGCCTCATGCCGAATGGGAATGCATGGTCAATGCCTCACGTTTCAGATGTGTGTTACTAATCCCAGTTTATGAGCTGAAGAGATCACTGTCCTAACCGACCACGAAAGGTTAATTGATAGCCTATTCAAATAAAGGGCTAGCTATAAAATTGCATCTGAAGATCTACCGATACGGACATTCGTCAACTAATTAATCCACACCACTCACGTTACAGGTAATGGATATCCGTGAAACACGTTCCCAAAAAGCTATTTAAGAAGCAAGATTACAAAGACCAATATCATTTCACCCAATAATACATAAATTTAGTGCGACACATTGTAATAGTGTAATACTATATTAATTAATAAGGATTGTGATAACTTTGCATTTTCAAACTTGTGCAAATTCACGCAGAATGTCCAGTGCAAACTTTACCAGAGCAGTGAGACAGACATTATCTAGTACATATTATGCTGTGCAGGAAAGGTTCAACGTTAAAAAACAATCTTGGTATGGAAAACAAACTAACGGACGATGAATTTGAACTTCGTCAATAAAATTATATTCGGGATTACCAAAAAGATTCTGAATAATGGACTGCAAAAGTGCGGATATTCCTATATGACACCGGGTCAGGACTTGGAATCGGAGGATAGGCAGGATACAAATCTGCCATATCAAGAGTTTATTGGAGTTTTGTTTGTGTGTAGGAACAGAACAGGCTAGACGAGTCAGGGCCGATACTCCTGTAAACGCCGGATGTGGAGTGTTGGTTTCCGCTGGAGTTCCACTACTCTAGACTCTGGTAGAATCCCGAGATTTATGCTAAACAAGGAATCGAATACGACTGACGAAGCATTAACTTTGAACGATATAAACTGCGATTCCATTAGTTCCAGCGGGAATGAGTTAAGTGTTGAGGCATTGAAAATTAGTCTTTATAAGCCTCAGGTGGTACAGAAGAAAATAAAAGATTAAATTTGTTAAGCCAAAAGTAAAATCAAATCCTTTAATACTCGGAGACTCAACAGTGACAGCTGCAGCGTACACATTATAGGCGTTGCTGCCCCTCCATGACGCATGAAATAAACGACTACATCACAAGCACGAACACGAGTAAATGCCGCTGCATATGTGGGAACTATTTCCGCCGGCCCGATGGCAGCGCTACCCATAGTTCAGCCGATGCTGACGGCTAGTCTTAATATTATGCAGCCTCCTTCGACTCTGTCACCGTTTACGAGCAAAATTACTGAAGACCCAACGAATGTCTCAAACACCACTGCTCTCGATATAAGTATTTTTCAAACCTGGCTGAGTATATACCAGGTCGTGTATTATTTATTCTAGATTTCGACATACACTGAAGGTAGCAATAAAAAATAAATAAATATGGTTCTAATATTTAATAGAGCACACACTCTTACTGCTACCAAAAAAATTTGAGCCTCATAACTATAACGCTTGAATGAAAATCACATTCATGTTTAAATGTTTAAGCAGTGAAAAATTGAGAAACTGTAAAATATGGCTAAGCTTGCATCTTTTGAAAAAATTTCTAAGTGTGCAGCTTTATCTGCCCCAGCTAATCATAAAATATTACTTTGAATAAAAAAAATCGATTTAATCTTAAATATTTATTGAATATAAGTCAAATACTCCGAAATACTTTATTTCTGCAACATTCACTCCGTAAATACACTTCTATAGTAAACTCACTCCTAACTCCAATGTGAATTATCGGGGAATGATACATTGCATTTCCATTTGGAATATACTTACAGAAACCCACATACTATAATTAAATTGTAAATTTCTGTCTTTACAGTTGCGACTGGGATTTTGGAGCAGCAGCGTCTATTTCAGGAAAGCTTTAAAAGCCTGTAAGTTGTTACATTTTAAAATCAAATAATTAGTATCCCAAATAAAATGTTTTTTAACTGCAACAAACATATTCAGGATTAGTATTCAAATATTGATCATAAAATATTACTTTTAATAAATAACATCGATTTAATCTTAAATATTGATCAACATTAATATTGCTGAAACAATGCAACCATTACCATACTTTTTTAATGAAACAAAAGGGTCTTCTAAATATATCGCTTTTTTAGAGGCTAAGCAAAATAAAAGACTGGTGAAATACAGAAAGGCTGCCGACAACTACAACAAATTGGTTTAGAAGTACTTTTGAGTATGAAATGTAGTTCTCACCACCAAGCCGTAAGGTGCATATTGTGATATCAAAACACATGAAACATGGAACACTTACTGTTTTTATGTCAAGTGCTCTAACATCAAAAAGTAGTAGATAAAACATAAAAATTTGTGTCAGTCGTCAGAGGTTGTTGCTTTAAGTATTCTTTTACTAATTACCAACAAAATAGACAGCTATACCTTGCTGTTTATGATGCTTGCTTCACACAAGATACCAGATTACTTTGTTACAATACTTCTGCGCTTACGGTTAAACAAGCGGTGTATAAATGGAAGAGGAGTTCATAAATGTAAAAAATGTACTACAAATGCAGATAAACAGCAAATTCAATAGCTAATGCATAATCTCTGTTGTTGTAATTGGGACTATTTAAAATATGTTTCTTTCTGCTGTAGTCCTTCAATAAATCACGCTATAATTTTGCAAACAAAATATAACGCAGAGAAAGGATTTTTTTGGTAAAAATAGAAAAGATAAGCAAAATATGTTATTATAGCCATTATAATACGAATACATGTGAGCAGAACAGCAATGTTGTTTCACTGCTGAAGCAATTTTGCCCCCAAAATATATTACCTAACATGTGGAATATTGCCCGCATCGGTCGGAGCTGTATGAAGTTTTCTATAATTGTAACATTATTTACTTCACTATTTTACACACCCACCGGAACCATATATAACAATATTTTTGAGAAACATAAACCGCACCTTAGCGATTCAGTAATTCTCCATGGTTTAACATTGCGGGTGGCAGGCATCATACTTTTCCAAAACACCAATCTGATATTGATATTTTAGGAAGATTGAAAAAACATGCTCGGAATATGTCGTAGCTTCATATTCTAAAAAGGTATGTTCTACTTCAAAGCAGCGGCAATGGGAACTGCGGATTCAACCGTGTCATAATGCTTTGTGTCGCAATTACTTTACTCTGACGTCTTTTATGAATTCTGGTCGCTTACGACATGTTGTGCTATAACGTGCGAAAAGAAATTCAAAGGAGTCGGTATTTGTAGTGCTTACTGCAAAAGATTTTTAAAATCGAGTACTCACACACACTGCCAATATTAAACAACTTCAGCAGACCAATAAAATGACGGAAAGAGAGAAAAGGTAGACAACACTTGGGTGTTCAATGTATATTCTCTGCTGTGTGAATTGCCTAACGAATGGTATCATTTGACAGCTGTAATCAGATATAATTTATCCGAGATTTTCAATTTCCAGTTCACTAATACATTTTATATTTCCGCAGATTTTTAATTTGTAGTTTACTCTAGAGATTTTCAATTTCCAGTTTACTCAAGAGATTTTCAAGCAATACTTTTGTAAAGTGACAAATAAGAATCTACAACAAAACCTTTTTGTTTTCCTTTTTCAATAAAGCAATGTAAAGGTCGAAGCCCACCTTCAAGAGTTTAATTAATTTGAAACGGACGCTACAAACTACCGATACCACTAATGTTATTGATATATTACCATTTTATCCTTAAATTGTGACACCTGTTTTGAAAATTAGGAACATAGCCCTATTTTATATTCGCAATACTTCACCAACGTATTGTAAATATTATTCACTAAATTTTTACCGGGGCGTAACTAGCATTTTGTAATATGAAGCTCTAGTCACCTAAGAGACGGCTCAAATTCCAAAATACCGCAGTTTTCCACAACTGTGGAGGGTAGCGCTGAAGCGTCGTGAGTTTGTAAGGAAATACAGCCCTGATTATCCCATGATTTGTACGTTGCGAATATATTTATATATTACGTAATTTATTATTATTATAGTATTAATATTAGTACACTGCGATGCTTATAATGTCATGCCAACTTTTGCTTCTCAAACTATTTATCAGTGCATATTCAAAACCGAATGTATTACTTTTAAATTCTGAATTGGGAAATTTTTATGTGCGCTACCTATAAATAAATCCTTCATTTTTATAACTTAGCTGGCAGAAATATTTCCAAATATTTCAGCAAAATCAACATTTTTGTCATCTTATTAAATTATTATATGTTACGCTCGAAAAAAATGAAGTCAATATATTTAACTATGCTGTCTTCCTGACCTGGCCCTTTTGGGGCCAGATAGGGAAAACGCTCAACTTCTGCACCCATTGTCTTAGCGGTACTGATATTTGATAATATACAAGTATTGAAAATTAAGAAGTGTGTAAAGTATGTTTAAGTTAAATTATGACAGATAAAACAATTCTGCAGCAACGTAATAATGATTTCACGCGTTTTAATATAACTATACTAGTTTTCTATCTCTTAAAGACTAGCTATATTTTATATGTACTAATAAGAATAGAAAGGTAATAAACTATAGGTATGTAATCACAAATAACAGAAGTACATTGGACATATTTTCTGAAGAGCCGACATCCGATCCAACCAGGCTATGTAAGTTGCAGGAGAAGTGAATGACGCGTTGAGTAGTCCGTGTAAGAGGGTCCAGAGTCCAGAAGGAACACTAGTACTATTTGTACTGCAACGGGGCAAAACAATAAAAACGATACTTACTTAAAATACATCCTTTACGTAAAATTCGTAAAACTTCATTCTATTGAGAGAGAGAGAGAGAGAGCAATTATCCACGATATCTGGAATCAAATGATTATATTTTCACTTTCACAGTACTTATTTAATGAATACTTACAGCACACAAAAAATGATTTATCAATTTATCCATTAATATTATTAAATGTTCATAAACATTATTACTCAACTCCAAAAAGTCATATACTAAGTGTATAAAAATTTAATAAGCGGAAAGTATAATTAAATGAAATGAACATAATTTATATTTCTATGTGATAGGAAGTCTGGAACTCCGAATATAAAAGAGATTGTCTAAGGACAGTAAATTGTAAAATAATCAGGAATCAAACACTATAATTAGTCAAATGGAAAACATTATAGCAGTTAGAGGTAAAAAATAGTTAAGAGTAAGAAGCAAATATATTTACACACCTTGATTGTTGAAGCTGCAAAACATCAAACAATCGTGTCGATGAAGAAGACATGGAAATGGATAGTCCAGATTCCTATGGAACAAAATATTCAAATTTTAAAGCATTTTACTTCACATTTTACGAATTTTATATAAACCAAATACATGGTGCACCAGAAAAGTAATGAACAAAATTAAGTTCTGATAGTATTAACCTCAGGTATTATAGGCATATTATAATTGTTTATTATATTAGCAAAACATTAAGTACCTAAATCCAACTTTAAGTTTCCTCTCTGTGAACGGAAATATATTTACCGTTTAAACAATGAATCACTCTTTCTTTGATTAATTACTTTCATATTTAATGAGTCGAAATTCACTGAGTATTTCCATTTTCCAAGACAGCTAAAAAACCAAACTTTAAAAATGGTTTCGTTCATATTATTTGTAAAACCAATTTCTCAGCCAGAATCTCACAGGCCAACCACACTGCAGGCTGTGTGAAGACTAAATGAATCAACTCCTTTCTTTTTGTATCTAACCTAAAGCAAGGTTGGTTCACTAACAACGTCATTCAAATATCCTAATTTTTGAGCATCCCTCCCTCCTTAATAAACCAACACAACTTTTGGGTGACAACTCCACCACATAGAGACCAATTCTCACGGTGATGCAACTGCGGCAACTCATCTAAAATAGTTGTCATTTCGTTTATACAAATTCAAAGTGGTTATGTTATTATGAATGTCTTCTAAGTCTTCATTGAATAAACTAGTAGAAAAGCGGGCGTAATTAATCATCGCAATCGTAACTTCGTAAACTTTAAATTATGTACAATAATAAATGTACATTACGTAAATAAATATTGATTTTCACTACATCTTATTTTTTATGAAATTCGACTGCTACATTGTGGTTAGTGTGACTGCGTCAACGTTGTTGGCATTAAAGATTAATGATTATAAAATATTTTTATTTCATCCTTTAAGTTCGAAAATAATAATTTATATGCTTCACTTATATATTTAGCATAATGAATTTAAAAAAGTGAGAAACAAATAGGCTATGAAATATTTGAGAGACTGACCCCATCTTTGAACATAACCTCTTATAAGACCTTAACATATTTCAATAATTTATACCAAATTGTTTTTGGGATATCATACAATATCACTTTTCGGAAGAAAATCAAATGAATAATGAATGGAATAATATGAAATAAGATTTATTCCGTTTTGATAAAAATGAAAATTATTTGTTACAACACGAAATGCACAACCATTGTTTTACCTTTAACCCACTCTCACACAATGTTTGATTCTATTTGTCTGATTTCGTCTTAGTCTGTTCCCCTTCCCTTCACTTGTTGACGTTGGTTATGTATGACCCATAATGTTATACGTTATCCTAACGTATATTATATTCGGCTTGCAAAACTACAGCCAATGAAAGTGCAGATTATACGAACTTACACTAGGGTATTTGTAAGTTTCAGCAAAACAAGCAGAGCAATACAAGACTTGCTGAATATTCCCTGAGAAAACAACGTCTTACCATCTTATCTGTTTCACTTACGCATTTCCTTAACCTTTGATTTATACGTGCGCGAAGTGCAAAGACCACTTCTCATATTTTAAGGCGATGTTTTCTAAGGGGTCTTTCAGAAAATCATTTATTGCCCTATTTTGTAATCTGAAATACGAACAAAATTGTTATCCAGAATAGAACTAAATCAACATGTGTTTAATTTAACTTTCCTGGCGCTTAATTACAATTGCTCAATTGTACAGCCCCTTTAACACAAACACTCCTGCTTTACATTACGTATTTCTACCTACGGATTTATTTAATATAGATAGTAGGCTAGTTTTACTAGTTAACAAGTTGTTAAGTTGTTTTGATAATATTGATAATATTATATTCATTGTAATTCAATACGAGGGGTTTTGGAAAAAATGCTTAAACTTTATTCGGGTTTCGTTCTGGGAAATGATGGGCTTCACAAAAAATGACACAAAATTTTACTTCCTAGCCTAGCCATTCCTAGCCAGAGTAGTTTTTTATATTCATAATTTAGGCACTATAATATGACGTGACTGCAAATATAAGGCAAATTAATATTTTGTTGTATTGGGGTATATAAATGTGTGTTTATAGTTTCAATTTTAGTATTTACATACACCAAATGCACATGTCACAAAAGTTGGTACATCAATCTATTGAATCTATTCATTACTTTAATTACATAATCCAGATTTAAATAATCCAGTTTGATGTAATACCCCCGCTCCCGCTTATTCACTACCACCTATATCTCAATAAAAACTTGTTATTTTACAATAATGCGGACAGAGTGTCTTCAAACGGCATGTCAGAAAGTACCAGGATTGTGAATATCAAAACTTCCCTTTGAAGTTTATTTTTGTGTCAATATTATAGTATCAATATTTATATAATATAATATACATACAAAGCAGAGACAACAAACTCTGTAATGTAATGCAACAGAAATGAACGAATTCTAAGAAGTCAAGTACATAATGAACAGTGAATTTTATTGACACATAGTAACATTGCGCATTGAACAACACTTTTGCCTTTTCGGAAGTTATAATGAAAGAATAATATTTTGTCTACTTTTTCATCTTCGTTTTTTGTGTAAATGAATAAGAACTAAGAAGTTAAATGAATACGGCTAAAACTATTAACAAGCATGAAATACATACCTCATTAAAAATAACCTAAAATTGGCAAACAATGTTATAGAATTCGAATTTCTCAATTTACAAGATTAATAATATATTATTAATTGTGTAAACTTTACGGCTGTCATATTTGAAACATTTTTAAGAAGAATTTGTTTAGCTTAATTTAATCGGAAACAGAAATACATATGGGATTGGCTCAGTGCGTATAGTCGTTAAGAATATAGAAGAAATATTGTCGTCTCATATGTGATGAAAAATATATTCAGATGAGGAGTGCCTTGCAATATTCTATTTTTCATATTATCAGGAGCAAAGTTCAGTATTGGAAAATGCTGTGCTTGCAGAAAATAATCATGAAGGCAGAGTTGAAGCGAAGTGAAAACATTATAATATGTTGGTACATATATAATCTTACTTTGAATAAATAGGTTTAGTTTTAAGTAAAGAGTAGCTACTATACAGTTCGTCTTTATAACAAATAAAATAACCTACGTACCAACCTATAACTTTACTGCACAGAAGTATAACATTATATGCAGGATGTACGAGTTTCGGGTTTCAAAATCATTCCCAGCTAGAGTCTAAAGTCTCTGAGTCATTCATTTTTATTGAGTAACCATACATACATTTGTTTGTCCCTTTTGTCTATACTACATGTCATAAAATTCCGTTTTTGCTTACATAAACTGTTTATGAGCAAATCACCGTTGATTTGGAGTGAACGTTGCATTCAACGAGACTAACGTTTCATGTTACTTCCAACTCCAAGAAGGCCTTTTACTACATGCTTGTTGACTCATTTATGTTTTCCAATCCCTTCTTCTTTCGTGCTTGATTTGATAATGTTATTTTGTTATTGAGTAATGTGCGCGCAAAAATACTATGATATGTAGTGTATAAATTTTTTACAGCCTTTTCTCTTTACTGCTCTACCTATCTATATACAATTTACAATACGTGACTAGAGTTTGTCATAAAATTTATTTTGCCTTCTACCAGCACTAAATTTGACCTTTTTGTAAACTGAGTGAGCGACAGGAATGTTTTCTCATCTTTGTTCTTAAATTAAAATTGTGCTATACTTACATGACTATTATAGGTTTATGCGAACTCATAACTATAAGCCAACCTTTACGTACTACACATTTCCTTTGTCTTGCTTGTGGAAAATGTACACGCATACTTTTTTGTACACATACTTCGAGTTATCTTATAGAATATTGACAACAGCATTAAAATTCGCACAGGAATAATATGTCCGTGGCAAGTAAAAATACCCTGAATAAGGGAGTTGGCTCCGAATCAGAGTCTATAAATTATAAGTATAATATATACAAACTGCAAAATTGAATGATGAGTTCATTTATATATCCCTCAACATTACCTTTAATTCTGTAGTGTAGTAGCAACGACAAAAAGGCAGACTCAACGGTCAAGTAACAGTTAAAATCCAACAATTGAAAAACAATATAAAATAAATTACTAAATATTTATATTAGTACAATTGAATTGTTAGGTTTAACTGTTTTAAATATTACAAAACTCTGTTGTTTATTTACACCCGGTGCTGACCGGTTTTACAAGGGCGTTGCCATTAAAGCAGATTGAGAGGTGCTATAGGTTTAAGATTATATTTGTGATGTACAATACAATGTTTTCAGGGCTCATCCAGACATTAAATTTAGTAAAACATGACAAAATAGCTCAATGCGGCATATTGAAATAACCGGACGCTAAAACTTATTTACAATTTACTATTCCCCAAATAAGGTATGAACATTTATTCCAAAACCGCTTCGTCATGTACTACAAAGAATAAGAAAGATAATATTATTAGAACTACTTCAAAACGTTTACTTGTGCGGTGATCATTTAGGAGTCCGCCATTATCCGGCTACGACCCTTAAGTAAAGTCTCAGTATTTTCCCCTTAACCCGCATGTCATATTGTATCATGTAAAGTTTAATTCTATGTGAATCATTTTTCACCCAGACGCAGGCGCGTAACTAGGATTGCCATTTGGGGGAGCCCAAAGTGTAAAAAATCGGTTTTTTGCGGCCTTCGGCCGCAAATGACCTATTTTTTTACCAGTTTGGGGGAGGGGGGTGACCGGGCACCCTGTGACCCCCGTCTAATTACTCCCTTGCCCAGACGCTACAATTTCGAAGCATACGACACCAAAATAAAGTGTCAACATTCTCACCAAACCCCGGCCGTAATATAATGACTAAATTCTAGAATTGAAATGTACTTAAAAAATATACTCAGACGGTATAGTATGATCTCAGATGAACATGTATTCTCATAAATATACAACCATAGGTCCTATCGCTGGAAGTCTCAGTGTATTTACTATAGTGGTAGCTATGGTATCAATTTTATTGTGCCTTTCTTATATAAACTTCAAAAAATTAGTTGGTAGTAAGGAACGTTTATGGTTGCTGTGTTATTTTGTCTTCTATTTTGAGGAAAAGTCAATATTCATTAATAGTAACTACTGGGACATCTCCTAATTAATGTTTCCCAGTATTTTCATGAATTTTGTCAACTCGAATAATTTTATTAGCAAGCAGTCCCAGTTCTTATTTTTCCATACATTAGGTAAAAATCGACTTTTCCTCACCTGAGAAACCACGAACTGTTTATTTAATAAATAAATAGTTACATGGACGAGCCATGGTTTGTACCCGTACAATAGAGATTCAAAAACTGTTACAGTGAACACATGTACAATAGATTCAAATTAAGACAAAATTATCCAAATCGTAATGGTTATTCCAGTTCTTTCGACAGTTAAAATTAATTACTAAAAATTGAAATGCCACCTAGCTGAGCACAACCTTAAACCATATCCGAGGGAAGCGTATTTACCTTTAATCAAGGGTACAACTACGGAGATTGGAACCTAAACTAACCCACCTTGCCTACAGGTGGGTTAGTATTTCATAATTTCATATAGGTCTATATGAAATTAGCCCATAGAAATACCAAATGTGAAGCAGAAGTACTCGTGTGAAAGGAGGTTCACAATTGTGAGTAGGCGCCTGGGAAGTTAAACCCAGCATTTGTTAGCAAAATGTATGTACAAGTTAATTGTGTGATAATTTTATAAGGGTATGAAGTCTGACACTCCATATGAGGGTATCTTATTTTGGCAAATAAATGTTTGCCTATTAAATTTGGCACCGAGAAAAAGTTTTCAGGAGTAATTTGACGCACACCTCTAAAGGAAAACTGCCCAATAATTAAATAGATTACGTTGTAAGGATATTTGTATGTAAGGACCATTCTGAAATATTTTTATCCACTACAATTCGGAAAAAAATTATTACGTTGTTTCTAAAACACATCTTATTTCTTTGAGCACAAATGTTGCCTCCCCCGATTTACATTTTCAATTGTTTAGCATGGAATACTGATCAACTCCAAGCTAAATAAATTATTATAACAAAATATATATTGCCATTTGAAATATTTATTTAATTGACTATTTGTGATTGTCCAAGTAACTTATCATTCTTTATTTGAGTCATTTGATTGCGTCCTAAGAAACTTTATTTCACTAATCAATCTTATATTTCCATCATTTGTCTTATTGCGGATGCAAACATTTTACATTATTAGAGGTAATGGGTGGCATTTCACATAAGAATGGGCAAATCAAGTTCAAAAATGGGAATAATTACCTCAAAACTAAATATTTCTATTATTGAGCAGTTTTCCGTTAATATCTGAGACCGTCATTTCACTGCCGAATTTTTTTCGAAGTTTTGCGGCCTTAAACTCGGGTCGAAAATAATTTATTTTGGACTTGGTATATATTTTTATGAAAATGCCTTTGACCGTACCGATTAAACGGCATGGTGTACGAGATTAAATAAGAGGAGAATTTAATACACGTTTGCATAGGCTGCACAATTATTAATACACAGTACACTGAAAATTTTAAATTGTGTACTCCAGTAATTTAAATTCAGAAATACAATAAAGTTATTATACCTGTTAGGTGAGGGAGTCACAGGCACTGATAAGCGCAGTTTCCCACAATTCCTTTGGTCCATGGTAACCTGGAGGATAATAATAATAATAATAATTAATATGTTTATAAGGGAATAAAAAAAACTAAATGAAGGTTCATTTAAATGCATATGGTTCATTTAAAAGGATTAACCCAAAAATGTGTTTTTTAATGTTGTGTCTACCTATGAATTTATAACCCAACATTTTAGAACATGTTAATTATTCTAATTAGTTTATGGTCCATGGTAACTAATTAGTTTATGGTCCATGGTAACCTGGAGGATAATAATAATAATAATAATTAATATGTTTATAAGGGAATAAAAAAAACTAAATGAACAAAATATAATATATTACATCATAAATGCATCTTAAGCTATACCCTACAACAAGTTACCTTAATGATATTTATATTTTGTTAGTTCCAAAAAACGCAAATTCAAACCGATAGCACGTTCACAACTTCACCGATAATATTATATCTTAATTTTTGTAGCACAATTGGTTGGAGTAAAGAAAAATTAATATTTTCACTTTGAAAAAAATAGAACGTGATCCTGCTCTCCAACCAGCAACATATATTATAAATCAATAGTTATTGTTGTAATTAAATATTATAACAAATCAATTTACAAGATGCAAGTAGAATATTGCAAAATTAAGAAGAGAACTGTACGCAGTCTGAGGAGAATATGAAGAATGAAGACGCTTCTATTTCGTCCTGGACTAGGCTGCTGTTGCTGTGGACATGAGTCAACCTACCGTAAAGTACAAAATAAAGCACGCATTATTAAGTAGCAGAGATAGTTTATGCGAATGGGATGCCAGTCTGTATGTCTGTACGTGATAACTCAAGAATTCTTTGAATTGAGGCAATTGCTTCCATCCAATTTGGTACATATATTAGAATGGTCCGTTTCCATTGGAAAGTCGAAAATAGAAAATAAAATAAATTTTGTGACCATTGACATTTTACAGTAACTCATGTTTAAGTGCGACCTCAAATATACAGTGAATTCTAAATAATGTCCGTGCTTTGATGTTTCGAAGACATACACACTTCTTATTTCTGAATTCATAAAGAAGCCAAAGCAATTCTACCGCAATTAACTAACACAGTGTCACAGTTCTTTGCACTGCCGATTTTTAGTAAATACTACCATGTCATTAAGTGTCATACCGTACAACGTATTTCTACTTTTTACCCTGTTATTACCGTGGACCGTTGCATATGGTTCATTTAAAAGGATTAACCCA
>JABASD010001930.1:0-32397 GCA_019776165.1 Pogonognathellus flavescens
ATTTTTTCTTTAGACGCTTTTTATAAGAAGAGATAACCTAACGGACGAGGAAATAAATGAGGCTTTTACAGATGGTAAGTTTCCTTTAATACCTTCTAGTCATCCATACAGAAAATCATTTTTCTGAGTTTTTAAAACAGTTAGAATATGGTTAAAAGCAAATAAAGGATTCAAGTCGATTATGATCCCGTATTAATTTTTTACAACCCTATTTCACTATATAATTAGTGTCACGCAGCATCAGATTTTAATTTTCACTCACAATAAGTGTGAGGGATACAACGCTGTTTTGGCGATTAATATTGTATCAAAACCAAATTAGCGCAATATCTGATATTTCTGCCGGATATTTTCCAATTTATTATGTATTCACTATCTCTTTGAATTTATTACAATCAGTTTAAACAAAACGAAATAAAGGTGCAAAATTGATTGATAAATCATATGAGCAAAAGTTTGAGGTAATATGCAAAAATGATAAAATGGGTTCTGAAAATGTTTAATAGGAGAAACAAAAAACAAAGCTAGAAAACAAAAGCTCTTAAAATATCTGCGCGACATATCCGTTTCCAAAACCATCCCTGGAGTATACGTAACATATTCGGACACGTTCACGTACAATAATACACGCATTAATTTTAATATTTCGTTTAAACGCAGCTTGCCAAACATTGAAATTTTGACCCAAAAAATACCGATTAGAATACCTTGTTTAACATTTTGGATTTATTTGGAAACCCCTAATATTTCTAAAAACCCTCTAATATATTTAAACTATTCTAATAGTATAATGTATCAAAATTTTGAATTGTTAAATATGAATATAATTTACTACGTCGCTACTTATAAACAATTTTAAAATGAATGGAAAATCAATTTCGTTCATATGATCCAACCAGCTAAAGAAATTTACAAATGAAAATTTCAGTTGTAGCATTACTTGCAAAATCTTTTAATGAAAAAAAAATTTAACGTGAACCGCAAAATCATACATTTACAAAGCATATTAGAAAAACAAACTACAATAATAATATTATGATTAACCTTGTTCAATGGTTTTGTAATTTAGAGCCAGAGCCTATGAAGACAGAAATGATAGCTTGCGAAGGTTATAAATTAATCCTTCGATGTGGGACTTCCTCTGAAAAAGTGAGAATTATTAGCGCAAATTATGGACGGTTGGAGGGAGGTGACGTTGTTTGCCCCCACTCAAAAATTAATACAACTAGCTGCTCCGCCATGAATTCCAAACAGATAGTGGTTGATCGGTAACAAAATATTATCAGCTCACTATTCTCACATGCATTTTCAATATTACATAATTAAGAATCGAAGAGATTTGAATTGGAATGGCAAACTGACCGTTGGTCCGTTCTCTACCACTTTAACTTGAGAAAAAGTGTAGCCGTTTTTTTTCAAGTTTTGTACACGTCTTTGTAAAATGATCCAATGTGACATCACAGTGGAAATGGGGTGACGGTGACTTCTGACCTGTACACCTTCATGACTTTTTCTATTTAGACAATCACTCTGGGTTTGAGAGTTAAGGCCATTTGGTTGTATTACGCATTTTTATATTAAGTGACACTGCACAGTTTTTTTCAAATCGTTTTGTGCAGGAGTATGTGACAGTGACTGTTATATGTTAAAAAATGGTTTTCCCCATTGTTTAATTGGTTTTCTGTCCACTTGATTGTAAACGGCTCACTTCGATACTTTTTTAGACCTGTATAGGTTTATAATTGTGTAATTATTATTATGTATGTGTTATTTAGATGCCAAGGAAGACCAAGTTGCGAATTACAAGCATCAAATTCGGTCTTTGGTGATCCGTGTCAACATACCTACAAATATTTGAAAGTGGTGTTTGACTGCGTGTGAATCGATTGAAGGATTTATATGCTTTCACCAAGACAGCAAATTGAGCAAATATATTTTACACCAGATGAATAATTTGTTTTCAATATTATCTACCAGTAATGTAATTCTTTTACTCATTCAATGATAAAATAAACCAATTGTAACGGTTGAAAGAAGTGACGAAGTAAAAAATGACAATCTATTGCGAACTATGACACGGTAACAGTTTGAATGACATTAAAATACCGATTGTCACAATTTCAAGAAATTTCGCAAAATCAGCGAAAATTCCGAAAATCGACCTTCACCGATTGTTATGAAATTTTGTGGGTTTTTTCAAGGGCGTAGCCAGGGGGGGTGCACAGGGTGCACGTGCACCCCCCAGAATATGTGAACTTACACTAGATATTTTTGGAATTTTCAGAACACAAGTCAAAACTATAAAATTTTGCTCCAAAATAACAAGTAGTGAAATTTTTCGCGTTACGCGCGAATTTAAATTGTTTTGGGTTCATTTTAGCCCAACGTTTGTTCAATTTTTTCGCGCTGCGCGCGGAAATGAGAATTTATAAGCGTAAGATGACCGTGTGACCACCACGAATGGCAATACTAGTTACTGGCCTTGTTAGTTAGATTAAAATAGCAGCCATTCACTAAATCCGAATCCTCAATTCACAACAAAATGGAGGCATAATCTTTTTTTTTCTTGCTGTGCACCCCCCAACTCTCAATCCTGGCTACGCCCCTGGGTTTGTTCACCATTTAATGCCTAATGCAGCTGTGAAGTCCGTTTTTACCAAAAAAAATTGTACGGCCGTAAAAAATTGCGGACTGTTAGAAAATGTGGAATTTTTGGATTTATTTTTTTTAAAGCGCAATTGCGCGCAGACTATCGCGCACAAAAATACCAATTTAAAAAATCCACAAAAAAATTCTCTACAAGATTTATATCATGGATCTTTATATGCACCCCCAGGGGTGGCTGCAAGGGGGGGGGGCGCAAGTATTGTTACATGCCCTGTACAATGCTGGTTTATTTTTGATAGAGGTTAGTTTATATTTATTTCTTGTCTACGGCATTGACATTAAAGTTATGAATGTGTGTGAATAAGAAAAAGTATGAATAAGAAACAAATTCAAGCTCCAGTTGACAATGCAGATTACTTCGCAGAAGATACCAGCGGAAATCCTGCAGAAATTAGAAAGTAATATAGAGTGTAGAAGTTTTATTTCTTACACATAACAGGGCTGAAGTATTTACTATCTAAATACTAATTCGCTTACTTCTCCATCATCACGTTGACGTACATTTCTTACGCGACAATTCGAGAACTGTTAAATCCTCAAATTATTCTTGCCATTTGTGTTAGTCAGGTTTTTGTAATTGCAGAGGCTGCGTATTTTATTCGTTTTCCATGCAATTAACTGATTTGATACATATAAATCTTGGATAGTGTATTTTAACAGCTGGTAACATATTAGTATACGTAAACAGTTGCAAAGCACAAATGGCCAAAGATCATCTAACTGAATAAATACCTACCTAGAGTAATTTAGTGCAACACTTGTCATTGAAAGTGAAACTCACTTACATTTAAATAAAAGTTCAAAATAACAAAAAACACAAAATTTTCTTTTTAAATTCAACATAAAAAATTGAATGTTGTAGTTTATCCATAAAATGGGATTTGAAGAAAAATTTAGAATCTGCAATGAGCGGGATTAGCTCGGCAGAAACCTTTGAAGTGGGATTTAACAATGATTTAATTCCAGTAGAGGAATCAGAAATAAATAAAAGTTATATTCCAACGAAGAAGTATTTTTCAAAAAAATCAATAATTGAAGGGTCGCTTTATGCATTCATTGTAATATCAGTACTACTGTTCACGGTTGGATTGGTCTATTTCACCACAACAGCCAACCAAAGAGGGCAATGCCAAGATGACGAATTGATAAAGGTAAATGTAAAAATTATTCAGAAATCAGATCAAAAGAAACATTTTAAAACGAGAGACTTTTCAAAAATCAAATTTAACATCAAATTTTCTGTAGCAAATGTGAAAAATTTTATGTGATGGAAGTTAGTTATTTAAATGTTGTTTAAAATGTTTTTGGAAATAATTTATTCTTTGACTGATTTTACAGCTCAATAATAAAATTGATGAACTGGAAGAAGAGAGAGAAACCAACATGGTAACAACTTAAAAGCAATACAAATACAAAATTATGTTACACCTGCAAAAATATTTTTATTTATAATTAGATAAATACACATTTCTGAATAGAACAATTACAAATGCTATCTGGTACTTTTCGACGGTTAGTTAAAATACTGAATTTTACTAGATTATGTGTTTACATTTTCAGGGAGGAGATACGTTTTGTTGACCAATCTTTTAAAACACAAAATGTTGACCTATCGGTTAGATACCTTATAATATGCTTGGTATATTTGAATAAGAAAGGGAATTATAGGAGAAGTAGTCATTGAATCAGATAAAGAATAGGAGTGAAGCTTGAAAGAATTGACGAGTAAGTAGGGGGGGGGAATGTAGCAAATTAGGATTCGTTGTGATATTTGATTAAACAAATTCGAGGAAATGTTTTCACATAAAATACGATGTTGCAGTAAAAGTGGGGAACTTAGGATTTATCTTTGGTGTAGGGCAAAACCTAATAAAGTGACTTTGTGGAGTAAAAATTGGCTAATTTGCAGCAATCATTCCCCAGTTAAACTTTTTTTAAACATGAGAGAAGCTCGTTCCTCTACCGCTCTTCTTCTTCGTACGTCATTGTCAGTAACTCTCAGTAGCAATAAAGTTGGGCATGCAATCAACAGAATCGGTTAAAACGCTTCCCTTTCATTTGGAGTAAAATTTCAACTAACTAACCTCAAATGGATTGAATTGAAACTGTCATATATTGTATAGATGATATTATTGCCAGAGTCAATAAAAATGTGTGTTGACACATTTTTATTGACTCTGGCATGATATTTTTTGTCAATTGTATTACCAAAGTATCAGACATAAGTAAAATGAACTTCTAGTTGAGAGATAAATCAACAAAAATCAACAAAAATCCACACATATTGAGTATATGACTATTAGTATGGCTTATAACAATTATTACGCATTGGGTCATTCAGTTTTTCACAAAATATAAAAATAGTTCTATTTAAAACCTAATTAGTTGAATAAACTGGACGGAAATTCTCCTTCATTTTCAATTTTATTGTTTGAATCGATTATGTGTACATGTCAATGTTCTATATGTATGGCGGTTACCTATTTCTATGCAAAAGTTAAACAATAATAATTTTTGGTTTTATTCCTGTTTGTGGAAAATCCCTATGTAGAGTGAGTCAAACACTTTCAAAAGATTTTGATAATAACGACTTAAATATTGTTCCTGGTTTGATATACCAATTTTAGCTCTTCATTGAAGGACAACTATTTACAGATTTGGTTAATGTTATGTCGTCCTGAGTCATAAGCTTGTGTTGGCGATTTTAAAATACATCACATCGTGTCTTCTATAGTACAACATTAAAAAATATACATATGAAATATAATAGAGAATAATAATTTACACATCTGCAGTGATCGGATGTACAATATCCGTAGTTACGACACAGACGATATGAGTTGTGGAAATCAATATATTCATATAACACCAATTGCGTTATTTAGGTTTGTGTTCGTCTCTTGTTGACTAAATATTTATTATTTTATTACTATTATATTGCCTACTTTTTATCTTACTGGAAGAATGCGATGGGGAATACAGAAGACCAAATGAAGGAGGAAATTGGCTCCCTCAAGAATAATATCAAAGCTTATACAGAAGAACAGGTATGTTGTATTCAACATTTTAATTGTGCAAATATAATGAATAAAAAAACTATGGATGCTAAATTTGAAGTTTCAAGCGTCGTTTACATTGATGGAAATATGTTATGCAATTTTTAATTTGTTTGCTTACTAATTATATTTACTTTTTTTAGAGCAAAATTGCCACAAATCAGGTACGTGTTTTTATATTACTTGATTTAATTTAACCTTCGAAGGTAAATGAGCGGCAAATTAAATTCGGAATGCACCTTTCCGGTTAGCTGCGTAACTACGGTTGCCATTGGTGGACCAAACGGCTATTATAGAGTTTTAAATGCTCGTACCTCTAAATAACGAAAATGATAATAGCAAAATTGAACATTAAGTGAACCAGAAGTGTAATAAATTCTCACCTATTACTAAAAATGTGTTATTTTTTTTGCAGACAAATTGAATACTTTTAACTTGTTTCTTTTGAAAATTCCAAACCCATGTAGTGTAAGTTCCAAAACTTTGCAAGGAAGTGTGTCTGAGCATTATGTATGAAGTCCCTGTAGATATGTCGTTTTTGGTTACACATTATTCACATTAATATATTTTTCTCAAATTGTTGACAACGTAAGTAGTTCTCGCTGAAATACACCACGGTTGTTTGTTACACAATTGAGTCATTTTCTTACCATTAAAAAGCGTTCTAGTTTGAAACTGTTGTTGCCCTTTGAAAATCAATAAACAATTTAAATCTCACAATTATGCGGAGGCACACCCTGATAAAAATAGTTTTAGATAGGAAAACAGACTTTGTGGTCTAATTCCTCCATCCTGTAACCATGGAAAACCATTGAAATTTGTGCATAATCCCCCCCCCTCCCTTAACAAAAGGAAAACTATTCAATGATCACAAATTTAGAATTAGTTAAACATTTCTTTAATTGAATTGGATGGGGTATTTCATAGGCGTCGGAAGATGTTTATGAGCGTGGGGACATAATTTTGCGAATACAATGAATATAACACATATTCGCGCGCAGCGAGAAGTTTTCTCGATATATTCTTCTATTTTAGTGCAGAAATATTCATTTTTTACAAGGAATTGACGTAAAAATGCTTACTTTGCTTATGTCCGTTTATGAAAATCTTCTTCTTTAAGAATTTCCGTGAGTGCATTTATTAGCTATGTCCCCACGGCCAAATTTCTGTTGGGACCTTGTCCCGATGTCCCCATGGTTCCGACGCCTATGGGTTTTATTATTATAATTTACACAACATGGACTTCATGAAATGTAGATAAACCTTAAGTACCGTCCTTCGCATAACCGTGCTTTGTATAATCATTTGGAAAAGATTTTCTTCGATATGTTCTTTTAAATATAGAATCAAACTATTCGTGACATCCTGCGAAACAAGGAAGATATCAGCATGATTTCAGCTACTTTGCAGAATAAAACTAACCAGGTTTGAATTTAATTTTAAACTATATAGAGTAATATAAAAATATAAATATTTTTCAAGTTTGCCAAAAAACGTTGTATTAAATACTATTTAATACATTACTATAATTATAAATTGTCGTAAATTAGTAAGCGTCATAATACTAATTCTACACTACAAATTACTATTTCCATAATTTATTTATTCACACAATGAAAATTACAAAACCATTGCACCTGGCGATATATTTGCTACATTATAAACATGTTCATTTATCCTAAGCAAACTAATTATTACTTTGACTTGAACTTTTTTGTAAATATTACATACAACACAAAATTCCTTCTGAAAAGTTATTTTCATTTTTCAACAGATTAAATTGGCAAAAATAATGGGCAACATAAACAATCTTCAAAGCACAATGGACATCTTTAAGGTAACTACTGGGAATCTAATTAAAACTCTGAATTCTAGACATTTATGTCTTACAAAAAACAAACAACAGATATATCCATTTTTAAAGTTTTAAGTAGTGATAAAATTGAAGATAAATTTTACACAACATAAATGATACCCCAGCGTTTTACTTACAAAGCATTTTTTACTGAAAATTGAAGCGGATTGGTTGACCCTTCAAACTTACTGAATGACATGCAAAATTTATTATTTTTTGTTTAGACTCTTTTTAAAAGAAGAGATAACCTAACGGACGAGGAAATCGGTGAGGCCTTTGCAGATGGTAAGTTGGATTTTTTTTATTAGTCCTCCTACAACCATTTATTCTTCTTGATATAAAAAACAATTATAATGTAAGTGAATGTATACAAATGATTCACTTTGATCAGAACTAACATGATCAAATTAAATTAAGTATTCCACTCATTGACAAATATTATCATACTGATTCAGCTTTAGATTTAAACTCGTTGTGAGCGAAAGGTTCCCAATGGATATTTTAGCAATAAATATTCATTATCACATTATCACTTCGAATTTCTTATAACTAAATTAAACGATATGAAATAAAGGCACATACTGATTTTATAATTCATGAAAAGAAAAACCGTATAAAAATTATAAACAAATTTAAAAAAATATTTAACAGGAGAAAGGAAAACGATCGAAGTTAGAAAACAAAAGCTCTTAAAATATCTGCGCGACATATCCGATTCCAAAACCATCTCTGGAGTATACGTAACATACTCTGGTACGTCCATGTACAATAATACACTCAACGGTAGCCGAGGAATAGACACCATCCTGAACATAACGGGAGTGATGCCTGGAATGATAAGCATGCCAATGCCAAGTTATTTGGCGAACGCCACAGTATGGAACTCTTTTACCGATGAGGTGATTTCTTACTGGGACAATCAGAATCTGGTGCGTATTATTTGGCGGTCAGGAAATCCTATTTCAAGCATGGCCGAGTTTCAAAGCGTTAACACTACAACTAATAAAAGAAAATGGACGGATTTAATCGAAGAAGGTGGTCGTTTGAACTTAGTCTGGAAAGGCCAACTCGATTTAATTGTCCCATACTTACAAAAACTACAATCTGCGGGAGTTGTAACGATTTTCGAAATTTTCTTCTGGGTAAATTGGAAAGATGGTTCTATTTGGAGGGGACGTCCTGGAATGAACGGAACTGCGAAGTTGTATCAATTAACGCACGACTACTTGACGAATCATCACAATATTAATTCTCTACTATGGACATGGCCTATAAACAATTATGCCATGAATGATTTGGAACAGTTTTGGCCTGGGAATGAGTATGCCGATGTGGTTTCTGTTGACATGGCAAGTTTTCCACAACTGTCATTGTACCATTACCAGAGATTAATAAATTTTGTAGGAGATATACCCATTTCATTGGAAGGAATACATACGCTGCCATCAATTTCACTATTAGCTACTCAACCAAAATGGACTTGGTTTACCCTTGAGGATTCATGGTCACCGTCTGTTGATAGTAGTGACTATAACAAGACAAAAACAACATTTAATTCTCCTTCTGTTATTAACAGAGGAAGCATTGCATTTTTTGATGACACATTTTGAAACTGCTAGAAGAAAAAACGTTTAGTTATCTACCAGTTTAGGTTCTTAAGATAACTGATATTGGAATGTTTGATTAAATGAATATTATTATTAATTGTAAATATTAACCACTGAATTTTTTTCGTGGACAATTTGTCTGTATGTACACATTTATCATAATTAGCACCAAAAAATTAATAACTAGAACATACTAGCGATCGATGAAGATATTAAATCAATAAACTGTTATTGTAACCGTAATTATTTTGAAACATTTAACATTTTTTAACTTTTGTTTTCTACATTACATGGCGTAGGATAAATGGAATGACGCAGTGCTTTAATGTCAAGTAACAAAAATTTGTAATTTCTACATGCGCCGTAGATTCTTAAATTCTATGAATTCTTTGTGATGCAGTATATGTTATGCCAATATTTAATTTGCTGACTATTGTATTTCTCCGTTTACGATTATGATTCCTTTTATTTACTTCACAAAACCTTTATTCTGGTCTTTAAAAAGTACATACAGCAGATGGATAAATAAATAAACCATTCAAGACGGATGTAATAAAGTATCGAAAGTTCAAATTCGATTGTCCTTAATCAATTATGTAATTGATTAAGGACAATCGAATTTATTGGATTTCCAATTTTCCCACAATTTTATGGCAATGAAATGAAGAACCAACAATTTTTGGTTTACACCACAGCCACCCATGCATGAAGTTTGAACGCTGTACGTTAACTCGTTCTAAATTTATTACGTGGATACACAGATACATAGACAGATAGACAGATACATAATCAGATACACAGATAAAAAGTTGGTTCTTATAAAGCATCTTTTGATACTTAATAATAATCCGCCAGTTATAGCTGTAGATAGGTACAGTATTTTCAGTGGGAGTGAAATACCATGTCTTGTTCTAATTTTTTTTAGCCTTGCACATTTACGTTTCCACTTACACTTACGTTTCACACGTTTATTTCAATACCCTGGTTTTTCCACCACACATTTAGCTTCGACACAAATTATTCACAGTATAAAATACAATATATTATAGTAATAATTTTCTCAAGTAGTGCATCTACTAGTTACACACAACTATGAAAATGTTTTAACGTTGCAAAGGAACCAAAGTGGTGATTAAAACTGTAAGCTGACCAAAGCACACTACACTATTAGCCTTCATTATGCCTACTATGTCAGCTTGCAAGTGGCTGACTCTTAATTAGAAATTGTAATAATAGTATTACATAGCTTTGTAAGGCTTTTTTAATTCAAACTAATCTATCATCATTTTGATAATGTTTACTTTTTAGTTTTTTACTTGGTGTTTGTTTAACGTGGATGATGTATGTAACGTAGAGAATCGAATAATGTCCAACGAAAAAGAAAAATGGATTTCACTGTGTTTATAATACATTGTATGTACGATGTATCTGAACAACAAATGTAGAAAAATTATGTTGTAGCCCATATTAATCAATTCATATTATTTCTCTGGAATAAATTACACCCTGGCAAACAAGGTAATTAATTATTGTACTATGCACTTATTCTAATTTAATTGGCTGCTAAAATGATACTTTTACACATTTTATTGTGCATTAAAGATTCAATGGAATTATGTTTCTAAAAAATAAACTATAATAAGAATAACGATTTTCGTTGCAGTAATATAAGTATTAATACGTGCTGCCCTTGGTTTCTGCAATAGTTTACATTTAGCAAAACTGTATAATGAAAATAACGTTGTCTTGTCACAATAAGAAAAAACTTACCAACGTAAAAATAGATGAATTCTTTAAATTGGCAGGTTTGCATACTGCCTAACGCGGAGCAACACAATAAGTAAGTAATGTCACCCTCAAATACTAGATTTTACTTATTTCTGGTCTATTCTCTATTATGTTAAAGTTTATGTTATAAAAAAAGTTATAAACGAAGCAAGTGTGAATAAGAAACAATAATCTCTAGTACAACGTGCAGATTACGTCGCCGAAGAGATCAGCGGAAATCCTGGAAATAATGTAATACACAGTCTGGCAGTTTTATTTTTAACATTACATACAAAGGACATGGCTAAAGTATTTACTATCGACATACAGTTTTCTCCACAAATTGAATCTTCACATTAAAAGTGACATAAATTTCTTATTCGGCAATACAAGAACTATTATATACCTCAAAGCATTTTTAAAATCATTGCTAGTATGGATATATCAACTTCCGGACGAGTATACAGTATATTGTTTTTATGACTTGTATTGTGTATCGCTAATTCGTTTATTCACAGATTTGAAACCAAAACATTATTTTATTGTATTTATTCAAAATACGTGTCCAACTTGTCGTGAATACTTATAATAATAAACAATACATAATCGAGAGTTTCGAGAAATACATTCCGAATAAGAATTTATGTCTGCAAAGTGTAACTGCAATAATACAAAATATCTGGCTCGGATTTCACAAAAGAAAATTGTTTCATGTTGTAGGTTTTAAAATCAGTGTTATTTGTAGGTAATTTTTGTATCTGCAATGAGCGGAAAGAGCTCAGCAGAAACTTTCGAAATGGGATATACCAATGATTTAATTCCAGTCGAAGATTCAACATCAACGAAAATATATTTTCCATCAAGAAAGTATTTTCAAGAAAATAAATTGCGGATTTTGTATTACGTATTCATAGCAATATCAATTCTGCTAGTCACAGTCGGATTGATCTATTGGACCACTCAATTCAACAAAAAAGAACAACGCCTGGATGACGGAATTTTGAAGGTAAGTTTAAAACGTCTAAAAAGAGAGATAAAAAAAGTTTTTAAAACTTTCGGCTGATAAATAAAAATAATATAAGCATCAAGTTTTATAAATTTTATCAAGAATGAAAATTGAATTGGTTTAAAGATTAAAATGTTATTTTGAAATTATTTAAGTCATTCATATACTGATTTTACAGCTAAATAATAAAATTGACGAACTGGAGAGGGAGAGAGACACAAACATGGTAACTCTTTTAAGCAATACAAAATATTGTCACATTTACATTTTTTAATCAACTAGTATTTTTAATTAGGGAGACGCATATATAATTCTGAAAAGAAAATAATACAAGCTTATGATATATTCCCAGTCCTAATGTAAATGTAAAAGATCAATATTGCTCAATATTGTAAGGCACAATGTATTATTGATTTGGTTAATCAGAACTAAGAGGCTCGGTCTCAAAGGCTGATAAAAAATTGAAAAGCAACTCCCTGTTAATAGAATACAACATTCCACATTTTCATGCAAATAGAAGAAACTTTTTATCTTGAATTTTTTTTAAATTTAAAATGTTGAACTTTCGGTAAGATAAAAAAGATTTCATTTGTTTATTTAAGGAGGTAGAAGAGGAAAAAAAATATTGAAGTGCTATTAAATTGAATGTTGGAGGTAAATCAGAAATATAACAAACATAGTCAATAATAACAAATGAGATCATGTTCGACAAATGGCTAAATTAATGCAATAAGAGATTCCCTCCCCCGCTATATCATATTTGGTAACCCTCATGGGTAATACAATTTAACAGAATCAAAATGTAATCTGTGAACAGGTTTGCCTTTTGGACAGAGACACTTTCAAATTGAGTCAAATTTCAACTCAGGGATCGGAAAATGCATAAATTTGACTGAAATTCACGATTAACATTAATTATCATAAAATATTGATAATATAATTCCTAGAATCAATTAGAAAATGTTTTGAAATTGACATCTCGTCTTGCGGGTTTTCCAATAAGATAAAAATATGCAATTTAAACCACCGAACAAACTCAATGATTTGAACTGAATGCAAAAAATTCTCATTCGTTTTGATTGAATGTCATTGCTGAATTCATTTAAACTTACAGACCACATATTTTATATGGCGGCGGTTGTTTTCTTATTAGGTGCTAGGTTGTACTTGTTTAATTTCTCGCTTTATCTGACTCTGACTTGACTCTGATAAATTCCTTTACAAAGTTTGCCAAAATAATTTAAGACATTTTTTACATAATTAGCAGTTAACAATTACTGCAATCTATATATGAATTTCAGTCAAATGTGTTACAATGTTTCTTCATTTAATATTTTAATAATTTAAGCTGCTCATCTATCTTTGGAGGTTTATAAATTTAGTTGATTAGAGTTTAACTTTGGTTCTGAGTACTGTGAAATAAGCCTGCGTGAAATTTTCTGTCATATTATATATATTAAGATCCCCTGTAATAAATCATTAAATAATGATTCTGCTGACTAAATATAATACTATAAATGTTCGCATATATATGTCAGAATAGCATCAGTATTTATGGAGCATAAACATGGGTATATCTAAGAGCTCACTGGGATTGAATCTCTCAGATTCTTTGAAAAATGATTATTTGACAACAATTCTAAACCGAATAGGTAGCAAGGCTTTTAATTTTTTTACCTCTGAGCTTTCAGGCCAATTGAGCCCCCATTACGATACGTCCTTTCGCAGAAGATAGACGATTTATAAATAATTTAAATCAATCTTTATTGTAACATTCTACAGAGGAGATTAAAATACATATATTGTTAAGTTTTCTCTATTTTTGTTTTTCATCACTACTTTTTAATTCATATACTTATTCTCCTGGAAGATTACGATGGGGGATACAGTCAACCAAATGAATAAGGAAATTGGCTCACTGAAGAATAATATCATAGCGTATACAATGGAACAGGTACGTTGTAATAAATAATTTGTCAATGTAAAATTCGTTAAAACATAAACAACAATAGAGTGTCAAGAGTTGAAATTGGGAGACAACTTTTACATTGATTCAAAACTGAAATAGTAATCATTTGTTAAACTCGACATATTACTGCTTACTAATCACATTTACTTATTTTCAGAACAAAATTGCTTCAAATCAGGTATTTATTTTAAATTTAAATTATTCTATTTTAATAATGTAATTTAGTATTATTAAACTTCGAATGTCGGTGAGGGGTAAACATTTAGTTGAATGCACATAAAAACATGATTTTTTTTCTAAATTGTTGAAAATGTAAGTAACTTTTGCTTTTATAAATCACTGTGGAGTGGTCTAAGATTATATCATTGTCCTACAGTGTTATTGTACTTTTTGAAACCCAAATTTTTTAAAGGGGTCGACAGATTAAGTCAGAAAATTAATTTTCCTGCATATCGACATATGCAGGAAAATTAATTTTCTCTTACTCTTATTTAAAACACTTTCAAAAGTATCAGCGGCAATTTAAAACTTTTTACCACCATAGAGGACAATTTTATATCTGATTGTGATACCCCGACCCAACATTAAAGCTACCTACTTGACAACACCATCCACCATCCATCGAATACATGTTAAATGATATATAATCATTGGCAAGATCTTTTGTTCAAAGCGTTATCTTTGAAATATAGAATCAAAGTATGCGTGACATTATTCGAAACAAGGAAGATATCAACATGATTTCGGCTACTTTAAAAAATAAAACTACCCAGGTTTGAATTTTATTTTATAGCATTTTGAATATAGAAAATATAAAGGGATTAATGATTTTCTTTGCACAAAAACTCAGAATTATGTTTTAATTAATATTTTACTATTGTAAAGTATTCATGAAATATGATATAATTATATTATGCCAAGATTGCAACTTTGCTAGCAAATACTAAATACTTATAATTTCCCCATTTTAATCGCATTATAAATATTACGTGTTTTATTAAGCCGACTAAAGGCTCATTACAAGTTTTGTTAATTTACAAAAGTGATGGCCACTGGCCTCTATAAACTCACCATTTTTTATCATATTATAGTGCGAAATAAATTAATTCATGTTTCGTCTTGAATTTTTTTAAAATAATGTATGAAGTGTCAACACGCAATTACTTTTTAAGAGCAGTTTTATTTTTCCAACAGATTCAGTTTGAAAAAATTATGGGAAATATACGAGAACTTCAAAGTACCATGGACATTTTTAAGGTAGGTGCCTTTCTGACCAAAACTGTAAATTTTAGACATTGAAATCAGAGAAATTACCAATATAAGATATATTCTCATATTTGTGCGTGCCGGTTTTCAGTTCAATTATCAGTTAATTAAGTTAATGTTATTCTGCGGTGAATTTTTTACTTATCTTTTCCGTTGTACAAATAAATGAAAATAGTAAGAGCTATAGTGTAAATGACTGTTTTGCAATCAATTGGACGAAAAATGAAACACTTTTTCGTATGCGTGCTTTCAAAAACGTAAATGAAACTTTGCGTTGTACTTGCACTGCCCTAAAGGAAGAATGAATATAAGCGGGTTGGTTGATGCTTCAAGCTTACTTTTTGTAATGCATATGATGATATATCCTTCACTTTTTTAATTTCTTTTTAAACTTTTCTATTTAGACACTTTTTAAAAGAAGAGATAACCTAACAGACGATGAAATTAATGAGGCTTTTGCAAATGGTAAGTTTCTATTATTATTTGCTTTCCGTACTGCCAATTATTTTTACAGTTAATGAAATACAATTAGAATATAATCGAATGCAAACAAATGATTCGTGATGTGATCATGAAATCATGCATGATAATCATTAATAACTAACAGCCATACTATCACCGATTGCGATTTTAACTCCGTGTGAGGGATTAGCCATTTCTGGAATTAATATTTCACCACAGTAAAATTTACTACCAAAAATAATATTCCCACTGTATAATTTGAAATTCAATATTTAACCATTTGAATCTCGTATAACCAGTTGAAAGGAAATGAAATAAAGTTTTAATAGTTGTTGATCAGTCCCATAAAACGCAATATTATACAATTGGTTTCTAAAAATATTTATCAGAAGAAATGAAGAGGAATTAGGATATGAATAAATAATAAAGTTCTGAAAATGTTTAACAGGAGAAACAGAAAACAAAGCCAGAAAAGATAAGCTCCTAAAATATCTGCGCGACATATCCGTTTCCAAAACCATTTCTGGAGTATACTTGACATATGAGGACACGTACAAGTACAATACTACACTCAACGGTAGGAAGGGAATAGACACCATCCTTAACATCACGGGAGTGATGCCTGGAATAATAAACACGCCAATGCCAAATTATTTGGCAAACGCGACAGTATGGAACTCTTTTACCGATGAGGTGATTTCTAACTGGAACAATCACAATTTGGTGCGCATTAATTGGAGGAATGGAAATCCTCTTGAAACTATGACTGAGTTTGAAAGCTCCGGCTACACTAGTGACGAAAGAAACTGGGCAGATTTGGTTGAAGATGGAGGACAGTTAAACTTAGTCTGGAAGGGCCAACTTGATTTAATTGTCCCATACTTTCAAAAACTACAATCTGCGGGAGTTGTAACAATCTTCGAAATATTTTACTGGATGAACTACAATCATGGTCTATGGAGAGGACGTCCTGGGGTTAACGGAACAGCGAAGTTGTATCAATTAACACACGACTACTTGACGAATCATCACTATATTTATTCTCTATTATGGACCTGGCCTTTAGACAGTGATGCAATGGATTCGTTTGAGCAATTCTGGCCTGGGAATGATTACGTCGATGTAGTTTCTGTTGACATGGAAGAGCGGACGGAACTGTCAAACATCGTGTACCGGAGATTGATAAATTTCGTGGGAGATAAACCCATGTCATTGGAACGAATGCAAACACTTCCATCAATTTCACAATTAACTGCTCAACCAAGGTGGACCTGGTTTACGGTTATGGATTCATGGTCACCGATTAAAAATAGTATCGACTATAATAAGACAAACACCACATTTAATTCAGCTTCTGTTATTAACAGAGGAAGCATTGACTTTTTTAATGACAGATTCTGAAGGAAATTGTAACCTTTAGTTAGATGCTCGCGTTTACGAATGTTAAAATAACTAATATTTCAATGTTTGACTAGATCCCGACTAGATGACTACAAGGTAAAATTAACATTGTGTATTTTGTTGGGGAAATATTATCTATATTTTCCGTATACATTTACATATGTCTTAACTTGCACCGGAAAATCTGTAACTAGAGCATCCTAAAGATTGTAAATACATTAATTCAGTAAACTGTAATTAGTTATTAATCTTAAGTAACTTTACTCATTTTGAAACATTGGATTATTCCGGGAATTTACTATGATAATATTTTGAAACGGAGGTATGGGATGATTTACTTAATGCGTCCATGACGGGCAACCAAACTTTGCAATTTCTAGATGTGCCGTTTTCATAAGTATATGAATATAAACAAATCATCATTATAATACCATACCTAGTTACGTATCGAGTCATAGTTCACATTATAGAGTCACTATTAGCTTCGTGTCTAGGCTAATGCGGTTTTTAACCGGTTTATTTATCACATAAATAAAGCATTTCAATCGGGTGAAAAATTATAAAGTCCGTTTTAAACAGTTTGTACATAATATTATGTTATTCGTAATTAATTACAATGTTTTTCTGACGAATGTACGTAAATTAATTATACAATTCTAACATTCCATTTTCTTTATCTAGGTATATTGTATTTATGAACAAATAAATGCAGTTACTGTTACAAAAATAGGACACAAATAATAAATGCCGCAATTTTTTCGTCAGCTCCAGAAAAACATTAATAAGTCATAATTAGATATTCCTGAAAACAGTGTCCCGGGATAAACGTATAGCCTGATACTGAAAATCACAAATGACTTGTTTGCGTTTTTTGTTGCAGTTTGCGTTTTTGGTAACTCTGCAAAATTTGAAAATAATTATCGTTTAGTTTCAAGTCAAAGTTTTACACTTAACACCATGGTATGTATAAATCAGGCTGTCTTAAATAAAAATTGAAATACATTTGGCAGATGATACCCGTATTAGGAAAAAACTCATTTAATTTTCTTTAATTATTCTGTAACTGATTAATTCTAAACATGGATTTACATATATTATTAAGTAGAAAATGAGATCATTCACTGTAAGGTTAAAATTTTGAACCAATCTACAGTTGAAATGAAGTTGTATTAATATACTTGAATTTACGAAAAAAAAAACCTTCGCGGAACTACCGAGTGTAGAAAAACTAAATGCAAATGTTTGAAATGTGACAAGATTTAGAATTAACCAATCTAAAACTTATGGCATTCATCCGCATTTTGATTAAATTAATACTTTGAATTGAAAATTTAATTCTGCAAGCGTTTTCAGATTCATTAACTGTCACATTTAAATCATTTTTTTCAAGACAACTTTATCAAAAAGTTTTTCCATGGGTAATTATTCACGTCAGCACGGTATGTCCGTTCCGCGTTATGACACAACAGTTTAGTTAAATATTTTGAAAAAGGCCAATAAGAGGGTTTAATCAACTATTTCACAACCTTAAATTATTAGAAAAATTAAATTTCACCTCTAATGCAACATCCTTCAGTGTGGCAGCATATAATTTTCCAGTGTGGCTCACCAAGTTATAAAAAATCCCATTCATATTTTGTAGCAATGTGTGAGGATGGCCGAATTCCTACAATCATTAACCGCATTGTAATATATACTAGTTACAAATTATTTCAGAATTTTTTTTTCGGTGAATAAAAATTGCTACTTTTAAGTGCCCTTTATCCATCACCAAAATCTTGTCACATTCAATAATGCTTCGTAGTCTATGTGCAATTGTGATTATAGTGCAGTTTTCGAATTTTGTTCTTATGGTGTTTTGTATGAACTGATCCGTTCTAAAGAAATAAAAAATGTATTTAGGTGTGTTGAATATCGCACTTAATAAATAAACAATAGTTGAATAGTTCGTGAAATAATTTTTAGCAGCGTTAATTCTGTAAGTTTTTCAAATGCAAAACTTGTAATTCAAATAGTCAGCAACTTGATAAACTCTTCAATTTGTGAATTTCAAATTTAAATATAACGACGAAAAAGGACGCGCCTTTTAGAATTTTTGCAGAACTAAATCTATTTAAATATCTTATTGGCTCCAACTCGGAAACCCTTAGCAATATTGCAATTCTTAAATGTCTAGTATGCCATTTTCACTGAATCAATGATTAAGTTCAAAGTTATGCCATAAGCGTCGCATCAAAAAATTAAGAGCAAGACAGACTTTGACATGGAAAATGTTACACTACTTTCCCTTTAAGTTAAAGTTAAAAAATGCTACAAATTTGAAGCTTTATACTCTAATGTATAATAATGTTTCAAATTCGAGCATCGATACGAAATGCGAAAATTAATAATACATTCAAATTTTGTACTTTTATCGAATTAAAAGGACAGGGAGGAGACGTCATACCCAAATTTGGTACCAAGGAAATAAAAGGTACCTTATAATTTTAGACTACCTGACTTTAGTGTAAACATATTAATAAATTAAAATGGCTCGAAAATGAATAATTCTTTGGCGTTATACACGTTGTTAAATTTTGTGAAAAAGTGTACCTGGTATCTACGTTGGCTGTAGCTTCGTCCATAACAATAATTTTGTTTTTTCTTAAAATTGCTCTAGCGAGACATATTAGCTGCTTTTCTCCCATACTATAATTTTCTCCACCATCCGTAACTGTCTCATCCAATGACACAATGTTTTTGCCCAATTCAACGTCTTGAATTACTTTCCATAATTCTTCATCGGTATATTTTTCAAATGGATCTAAATTGTATCGAATGGTTCCGGAAAACAGAACTGGATCTTGTGGTATAATTGAGATGTTTTTTCTCAAGTCATGTAAACTAATTGAGTTAGTATTCAAGCCATCAATAAAGATATCTCCTGACAGTTCTGTCATACGAAAAAGTGAGGCAATGACAGAACTTTTCCCAGCACCTGTTCTTCCGACTATTCCAACTTTTTCATTAGTTTTAATTTCAAAGGATAAATTTTTAAGCACAATGTTGTTTTTATAGGCCAAAAACACGTTGCGAAATTGTATCTCTCCGCCTTTAGGCCAGTCCTTTGGAGGCATTATATCTGCAACGAAATGATTTTATTGTTAAGACACATTGGCTACAATTAACTATTAATTGTACATGCTTTCATATTATACAAAATAATACAAAAGTAAAAAACCTGGCTTCGATTCCAGTTGTACTTCTGGTTTCAATTTTGTATACTCCAGTGCCCTTTCCACAGAAGTCATAAAGTTTTCTGTTTCAGCCGATTGTATCATTCCCCATTGAAGAATACCCATCAATGAAAGCACGGATGAAATTGCCAAGCCGACGTTATCATTCATATCCGCTTTATTAATAAAAGGTTTCATACAGTAATTCTTAAAATCATTGATATTGTACAAAATTACAAAAAGATTTTAGATTTAATTACCGTATGATGTTCCAATAAAATTAAAAGTAACAATGGTCAAAAACACTACAGAAATCAATTCTAGCCACAAAGCAAACCAACGATTGGCTGCTAGGAATAAGTACCAAGCCGCTGTGTGCTGATTCTGTAGTTAAATTACATTACAAATGATAGATATCAATTATTATTTACATTTAAAAAAAAGATTTAGTAAGCTGCAAAAGTAGTTTTATTTTTGAAAATGTATTAGATTAACAATCCTAAAAAATGTTGGTTTTGATGATAGTATTTTACCTGATTAGTAAAAAATTGTTGAATGAACATTTCTTGAGCCTGAGATGCTCTAATTGTTGTAATGCCTTGCATGGTAGCCGCAATATGTGTAAACATTGGGCTTTTGCCTATGATATAATGTTAATTGTATTAGATTTTTTTATTCTGTCATTTTATCATAAAAAATAACAGAACCAGATTGGAATATTACTGATAGATTCTATCCTCTTAAGGTCTGTTGCTGTGTTTAAAAAGAACTTGCGAATCCAACCTAAAGCTATCAGTAGAAATACTGTTGCGATACTTAGATAATAATTCGAAATTATCACAATTACTATAACTGCAATGATCTGAAGAAGGACATGTATTGTGTCATACAAAGCAGGAGGAAGTAATTCGTCCACTGCGCCAATATCTTTGGTAAAACGATTTAGTATTCGACCTGCGTTAAAATATGAATAATTTAATGGAAGAATATTTATTTGATTTTGGCAAAATATATTGCTCGGCTTTGTAAAATTACCTATTGGATAATCATCGAAAAATGCCGTTGGAGATCTTATAAGGCTTACAAACATTTTGTTATGGATATTTAAGCTAATGTTTGTGCAATAGTTGAAAAAGTAGAAACATTTCAGAACTACCAAGGCAGCAAAGCTCAGTGCAAGGCCGCTATACACATATAAATACAAGTCCCTTTCAGGATTAATATTTTCAGGGTCTTCAAAATGCATTGTTGGCAATGTAGTTTGACATTGCCCGAAGCAGGAAGTGTCGTTGGCCTGTTTATTCTCCGCCTTAGTCCTGCAAATAAAAAACAATTAAATTTTTGGTACATAAATATGAATATATCAATTAAAATAATTGTTTGTTTTTTACCATAGAGAAAGCCAATAATCACTTCCGCTGCTGATGATTTGTGATAATACAAAGCACAGGCAAAGAGATATAGTTCCACATAAAGTACCACCCGATCTGAGATATTCCCAAAATGTTCTGAAAGAGACAGATCCACTGGTCATATTCTCACCTTCAGTACTTACACTTTCAGTAATTGGCTGATAAAAACCAAATTAAATTACATGTCAGTACAAAATTGTATTACAGTGCCCCGGAATGTAAAATGATGTAATGTTGCTTTTTATTTTTATTAAAATACAATTTCGCAAGGTGCAACGCTTTGTCTTCTGTTAAAACTTTTGGTGAGATCCGTTTCTTCAGTCAGGATACCAAATAAATCAATATTTTGTTTAGCTAGTTGTAGATACGATCCTTGGCATACAATTTTGCCCTGTTCAAATTTTGAAGTAAGAATTACTTATATGTGTTATACTTATTAATGCATGAATATTTGATTTGATGTAATTCGTAAATATTTTTAAAATCGAACCCTACTTGGTTTAGGAATATAATGTGATCCGCCTGATCCAATTACTGAAGCTGGTGCGTAACTAATATGCGTAAAGTTCCCTTTAGTTTTTCTTTAATACAATTCTCAAACAGAAACCGATTCACTTGTGAGTCAACGGCACTTAGGGGATCATCTAACAGATAAATGTCAGCCCGACGGTACAAACATCGAGCCAAGTTTACTCGACATTTTTGACCTCCACTCAAAGCCACACCACGTTCTCCTACAATGGTCATATCACTAAAAGGCCATTGTTTCAAATCATCAGATAGAGCACACATTTTGATTGTTTCTTGATATCTTTTTTCGTCATAAGGCAAGCCAAATAATATGTTGTCACGAATGTTTCCCCCGAAAATCCATGGTTGTTGAGAAGCGTACGAAATCTCACCATTGACAAAAAAATCTCCAGACGATATCGGTAACTCGGATAAAAGTGTGTGCAAAAATGTAGTCTAGATGCGAAAATTAAATACATAATATATTTTCCAATATCTTTTCGCAACGCAACAAAATTTAACAAAATTCAATAAATCTAACCTTTCCTGATCCCACAGGTCCAACTATCAGAACAAGCTTATTGCCTTCACAGTTAAAATTAATTTTCTCCAGTGCGGTTTTCGTGGGTGTCCACCTGTTTCATATTGTTATGTAATAGGCCTCTAATTTTATTTTTACTATTAATATTCATTATTATTATATTATTATTCATTATACTATAATACAACGTAACCAACCAGACAGTTGTGTTTTCTAAATATATCTTCGTTATTCGACTTCTTCGGACTGAAGTTTCAAATTTATTGTCTTTATTTATTGGCTGTTCCTCCAAAAGTAGAAAGTGCTAAAATATTGCAACGGTATGTCAAATGACAATTTTTACTGTTTGCTGTATATATTAATAAATGAAAAAAAAATCTAACCGAAATTTTTGTTGTCCAAATTAAACTATTAAATTACCTCTATACGATTTACAGCAACCATTAACTCTCCAATGCAAGCCACTGCAGTAGGTATAAAATGTGTCATGGTTTGGATAGAAATATTAAAACAAGTAAGAGCAAAAAACACTTTGTCGGCTGTTAGATTATTTTCTAATAACACATATGTTACGAACACAATATACGGCACGATTTTCGTGGCAGTGGAAAATATTGATCTTTGTACAGTTCTTAGGTATCCAATTCTCCGAATTTCTTTGACTTCAAACCTAAGAATACAAATAATAAGATTAATTGAAGGTAGTAATATATTTTTTGTGATTAGAAAATCCTTTCATCACACAGTTGAATTCAAATATTTCTTTCGTCAACAATAGAGTTACTGCTTATTGTGCGATTTTACGCAAGTTAATTACAAAAAAGATCTTGGCCTTGAGTATTTAAGTTAAGATATTGAATAAAAATCATTTTTTAGTTAGGTGATTTACCGTAACGGCTTAATCATCATTTAAAAGATATATAGGGTGTTCATATCTTAAATGAGTAATATTAGTATCTTACTTGCGAATTACAGCTACAACTTTGGAGAATGGCTGCTCCCATGCATACATTTTGATAACACGCATTGCTGCTATCATCTCATTCATAATCTTCCCTCTTTCATCAGTTTTTACAGCAATTTTAAATCGACATAATGCTGAAAATCTACCGGTGGTATCTGAAAACCACAATCAGAGAGACATAAGCAAAATGTTTAGTATTTATCACTTTTACTCATTAAACAACAATAATTGAGATAATGTCATATGATATTGCCTCCTGTTTGTTTCATCCGTTTTCCTTGTTTTCAGTTCAACAAATAATAATAAAAACTGCTCCCATTTAAATAATAAAACTAAGTCGCTTTCCCAGGGTTTCTTTATTTAGGAGATACTGCATAACACCTTTACCATTTTGTCCATTTGGGATTTTTAAATACCATTTAACGTCTTGTACGGACGACGTTTTCGGCAAGTACTATATACTGCTTCAAAATTATTAATATAAGCATAAATTTACACATTTATGAAATACTAAATACGAAGCTGGACAATTACTTCACTGTGTGTGATATGCACAATGAGTAAGGAGAAACTTAATTGGGGTTCATTTTTTTGGTAAAGTCCCAAAATATAAAATTTAAGAAAGGTGAATGCCTAGCGTTAATTTGAAAACCTTTTTTGCATCAATCGCATTAATAAATGTTAACTCTGATAAAAAGGATACATAAGAAACAAAGGTACTTACAAAGTATTGGCATCAACATAATTATCAAACTTAGGCCCGCCACCGAAGAAATTCCAAAATCCTGCCAAAGAAAGTAGGAAAAAATTGCAACTTGTACCGGTCCGGCTAATATCCATGGAATAAAGTTGAGATTGGTATCGAAACGATTGATATCATTTGATAAAATATTAACTAGTTTTCCAATTGTGGTTTCCGCTTGTGATGTGCGACTAAGACGTAGGACCTGTAAGGCATAGGTTTACAAGTGCATGGGCGTTAATTTAATGGTTTGTCCATACTAATCTAAAATAGTGTGTGTAAACTCGGCCACAGATACTGTGTTCACTTTAAAAAGTACTTATCGCCGGAATCAATTGGAAGTTGTGCTTTTTAAAAAGATCTGACAACATTTTAAAGTAAACTTCATATTTTAAAAAAAGTTGTATTTTCAAAAACGCCCAAGAAATGGGCACGAATTGATGAAGTGGAGCATGAAGTGAAATATGACTTGAGATCGGTGCCATATATAAATTACATGTACCATAGAAGACTGCTAAAAATTGAAAGGAGAAACTTTTCGTAGGAAAAGAAAAGTTCGCGATTTAAAAATATTATTTCTGAAATCTCACACAAAATTATAAATAAGATTTACAGTATGGGACGTGAAATAAATTTAATATTCAACTCCGGTCTTCCTTGCAATTTTTTTTGGCTTTGTCTTTTGAAAATAACAATATTTGCAACTGAAAATGCATGAATATTAATTGATTTGATAACATTTAAAAAAGTGCCTCAGAAATTCGCTTTTTTGTCTTAGACCCAGTATAGTAATTAGTTTGTGGAAGAGAGATGTTAACAAATCTGTAGCTTTACAATGAGCTGTACCTATGTAGATATACAATAAATCTTACCGTTGTCAAAGGATTCGTTAAAAAATGATTTTTCAGCTGAACACAAAATCTGTAGAAGAGTTTGTACACACGCTAATTATTAACGTGGTTGTTAAAGATAAATTATTTTACAGTTTTAGACAATTTACAAAATGCGGGTGGCATTACCTTTTTATATATAAGAGTTGATAAAGACACTCGGCAATGCATTCCGATTTGAAAAATTTCGAATACAGAGGGGTGAAGGATCAGTGCATGTAATAATGTCGCTAAGACTATGCCTGCTGCATACCAGTACATATCATTGGATCCATTGTTGCTATTTTGTATGGAACGAATTAATGAGCGAAGAAGTAATGGCTGTGATAACCTTTATAAACCAAACATTTGGGTGGAAACGTCAAATTGAATTAAAGTAATAATATGTACATAATTTGAATTTGGTTACTTACTGGATTACCCAACAATCAATCACGAAAAAAATTGTTACAATTAAAAAACGTGTGCGTATAAACGTTATGATAGTATTTGCAAGATTCGGTTTTCTTCCTGCCAGTTTGGCATTTATTTGCTCTTGATCCCATCTACTGTAAAAGAAAGCAATATTTTCATTTATTATTATGTGAAATTATGTTATTATATTTCAATTAAATTATAATGCTTCATTTAGAAAACAATCCAAGCCATTCAAATAATGTTGTTCTTTAATATTGTGGTTATTTATTCAATCCTCATTTAACCTTTGAGGCCCTCACAGGGATATTTTATATAGGGAAGTACAATCTACCTTTCGTTAAATATTTTGGAAAATAATTGCTTTATTTCACAAATCTATTACAACATTCTCCACTGATAAATATTTGTCAATTTAAAATGCATTCAAGTTTTTTTTGGAAAAAACCATCTCGTCTGTTAAAATAATCTGGATTTCGGTTAGGGGTTTTTAAAGAACTATTCCATGGCTTCAAATAAAAAATGTCATTAGAGAATGGTTTAAGGGGCACCACAGTTACACTATAAAAACAAGAGGGAATGTGAGCCTAGGGAAAAAGCTATTTCCACATTAGGGTGCAAAATCTTACAATTTTGAGTGTAATTTTATATTTTAAAAATGTAGCTGATGTTTTACATTATACAGTAGATTGCTCCATTATACAATGGAAGACGAAAAGCTTACCCTCAATATGTGGAACAATACCGTTTGGAAAGGTAAAACTAACCGCCGATTATATCAAAAAAATCATATATTTCTCTTCATATTCAGCTATGTTCATATTTTAGTAGATGCATGGGGAAATATTCTCAGTAAAGTGGAAAACGGACCTTTTCTTTTTGTCAGTGTATATCAAACGAACGCTGAGCTTGCCATGCATGGCAGTGACATGTATGAAAACCTCATACGTAATATGGGGGCCACAAAGGTTAATTATGTTTTTGTTCATTGTGCTACCTAGGCAAACGTTTATTCAACTCACACTTGAAAGAGTTTTCCTACTTTACTGCATTCGTCTGATCTAGGAACTTCATATATATCTTCGATTGATAATGATTTACTGTTTCCTTTAAAAAATAATGGTAGTAACCATGTAAAAAATAATTTGGAGGCGTAGTTTGCTTTCTCTTTTGGATGAAATTCACTTGAGGTTGCTGCAAAGCCCGTAGTTGACGTATTTAGGTCGTCTTAAATCTTGGAACTGTAAACATTGACACAATTTCACGTAAAACATATATGCTAAAGGAATAGAGTTGTGTCTTAAAAAGTACTGTGTAAAGATGGAATATCTATTTGCAGCATATTGTATATTAGGAAGGAAATTTTATATCCGGCGCATGGTTAGCATCAAAGCGGCAAATACGATAGTTGCAAATCATTTTTTACCTTCAACGCCAAATTTATTACCATGAAATGGCAAATGACAACCCACGATAAAGGAAATCTTAATTACAAGAAATGCGTGGATGGAAGCTGCATGTAATTCTTCTTTCTTTCTTATTTTCAATTTTGCTATACTTACCGGCATTGGTATGAATAGGAAAACTTTTAGACAGGAATAGCACATTAACAGTTAAATACCTAAAAATCATGAATTAAATCATCAATTGTGTGTAATGACGGTTGTTTTGCTTTTTATCTTGATAATTAAATTAAATAGTTCTATGAATTCACTATATCTAGATCACGTAGCGAAGTAGATTGAAGATGCCATTCATGCGCAGACCGCATTTGCATTCACCATGAGTGACACAAATGTACAGATGATTTCCGGATGCAACAGTGCTCATAAAATTTGGGAGAAACTTAACCCGTTTACACAGAAAACAGTGGCGATTCAAAAGAAAGAACCTTGAATTCTTTCTACGACGTATACGCTACAAGTTACAAATCTCCAGTGTAACAGCAGAAGTTGCACGTGTCATGTCTTCACTGTCAAATGAAAAATACAGACAGTTTCGACAGGCGTAGAGAAGTGTGGCACCTTGGATGCAATAAACGGGACTTCTGATGTCTAGGCTCAAGACATGGGAGATTGAAGAAAAAGTAAACAACAAACACGGAGAAGCTCCGTGCGCAAAGGCATTTTCATCGTTCAGGAGAGGTGACAAACCACGAAGGACGAAAGAAGAGCAGGCAGAATTCAAGAAGAAAGTGAAATGTTACAACCGTAACAAACTCGGCCACTACAAATCTGAGTGCAAAGATAAGAAGAAACCTCAACAGGAGTCAAATGAGACGAAGGATGAGAAGAACTTTGGCGGACAGTTCATTACTCTACGGACCCCCTTGAGAGATTGCTTTTTCAATGATAGTGCCACCACAAATCACCAATCGGGCCGATTGGAATGGTTCATTGAGTATGAAAAGTACAGAGAACAAGCAAAAGTGTACTTAGCTGACAATTCTACAATGGAGATCCATGACATAGGAGTTGTCAAAGTAGAAGCATTTTTGAAGAAGCATGGAAGCGCATTCACAATGCATTGTATAGACCTTCGGACCAGATGCAGCAAATCTGTTTTCAGAAAATGTCAAGCTTGCTGACAAGCCAATTGGAATAAAAAAAGACGGTGAGAGTGATATTTATTACTATTACAATAAGAATACAGGAGTGTTAAGTCGGCAGGTCATGAAGCGTACAGATATGCAGATCATAATGTTTCGTTCAGTCGAACGCAGTGGATTTTCATTGTCTAGCAAGAAACAAGGAATAACTCTGCATAGGAGACGCGGCTACATCAATACAACCTACATCAAGAATACCATAAAGCAAGATAATGCTAATGGAATTCCTGGGATGGAAAAGTGCGGACTACACTACATGCATGAAGACAAAAGGGAGTAAACTTCCCTACAAATCCACTTCACCGGTAGTATGGTATGAGATTGGAGAATGTCTCCATACAGACCTCGCTCACGCCTTATACTACAGCCACAGAGGTAAATGTTATTATCTAGTTATAAAAGATGAAATAAGCGGCTTCCGTATTGTATACGGACAGAAAACAAAAACTTCAGAAGAAGCAATGAAGAATTTGAGAGACGCTGTCAACTTTATGGAAAACTACACCGGGAACAGAATAAAAGCAATCCACACAACGGAACAGAATACATCTCTTCAATGCTTCAGCAGTACATAGAAAAGAGGATTCTATACGGAACCAGCCCCCCACATTTTTCTGCAAGTAACTTGTACGTGGAGCGCGAATTAAAAAATTTACAGCAGAAAGCTTGTACAATGGTATACGAAGCCCGGATGTCGGAGTTTTGTGTAGACGCCAAGCTCACGACGTTTTATGTTTTAAACAGAACCCTTAATTTTACCAACACTGAGAAAACAGCCTGGGAGCTGGTGATGAAGAAACTTCCAAGTCTTCAGCACACAAGACGGTTCGGATGCAGAGCATTAGTAATGAATCTGTTAACTTAAAAGTAAAAAATCAGTATCCAGTCTGATACCTACCATTCCTACCTATACGATAAAAGCCTACTAATCTGTGTCTATCTCTTGTACTCTCTTTGTACTCAGTTGCATACTATACGATATGATAACTTAAAATTAAGAGGTCAGCAGTCAGTCTATTAGACTGGTCAGTCTGATTGTCTGATGCCTAATATTCCTACCTATGAATTCTTTGAACGACCAAAAATTGCCATTGTGAGCAACTGGGTATTTATATATAGTCAGTGGGCGAGTCACTAAAGTATATAGTTGCTATATGTCGTGTGGTATATGTTAGTGTATTAATTATACACTGCTATGAATACTGTACTAAAAATATACGTAAACGATTGTAAACGCTGCGGCTAAATCAATCCATGAATAAACTCTTATTATTATTAGTAATGGTTCTGGTGAAACGACGCGCAAATGGACGAGGAATTGGGGCGAAGGTATTTTGGTCTGATTTGATGGACTTAGCAAATTCTACAAATCTACATACCTAACGAAAATCTGTATATGGGCAAATAAAACACGCGGTTTTCATTCAAGATGACAGTGCATCAAGTGCACCGTAGAAACCGCACCAAAAACAATTGTGACTGATGATGATGAGATTTACGGCTATCAAGTCTTTCCAGCAGCTGCAGCAAAGGAGGATGTGTTGGATAATAGCTAAAGCAGTGACAGTTCTAGTGGAAGCTCAACTTTAGTCTCAGCAGAAGATACAGTAGAAGAGGACGTTCATGAGCTACTGCAGAGTACTTCGAAAATGAGTCTAATGAACTCATTGGAGACGGAGGTGATGGGGAGTGCGTGTGCACACAATGGAGAAGCAGCGGATGAGGGTGAGAGAAGATCTCGAAAAAACAAGTGAGCGGTGGAGAGATATCAAGCAGGATTCCTTTCCTCCACCACCGCACCTTCCACTCATCCCTGTGACACAACCTCTTCCGCTATTTCCTCCCCTTTGACACCAATTTTTGATCATTTCCCTCTCATTCCACAGACTATGTTGCATATGCTGATGCGAAGTCTTACGAGGATGCAGTCGGTTCAAGATTACGACTTGAATGGCAAGAAGCAATGAGCGATAAGATGATGAGTCATCTAGAAAATTGTACATGGATTTTAGTGCCAAGAACTAAAGGGATGAAAACACTGAAGGATATATCGGTGTACCAAACAAAAAGGACGTCCACAGGTCAAGTGGACGAATTCAAAGCAAGGATAGTGGTACGTAGCCCACGAGAATCTATTTATCAACAAACTCCAAAAAATGTGCCCAGCGCAGAGTGTCATTTTTAGACGCAAGAAGAGATTTATATTTATCGCTGGATTTATACCTATACAGTTTTCATGTCCCTAACTGCAAGTGCCGGCGTGGGACTTGGTGGATAGGCTCTGTCCAGGACGTACGAGCTAGAATCAAGACAAGATGAACTGCGGGACGCGTTCATCTTGTCCAGCGTCATGTGTTTAAAGGAAAGAATGAAACCAAATTCTTGGGAAAATGCGCAAAGTTCCTACTTACTCGTGAATGTCTTTATTATTTATAAAGAGCGCGTAGTGGAGATTATTATCTCTATTATAAGCTCCCGTGTGCAGAAACATGTCCAATCGATTTTGGCATTTTTCAGAGCTGTACTTTAGAATAGTGAGCTGTTAACAGTGTGGAAACAGATGCGTTCGACTTGATGATTAGAAGGAGCAATACAACCTGCCGAATGAAATATGCAGGCCCTACTATTGCTGTTCTGTCGATGGAAGAAGACTGCGTATTTGAAACCTACATGGAAGACAAAAACAGCAGAGTGGCGTTGGCATCATCCCAAAATGTAGCAACGAGACGCTTTAAGACAAAAGACTCTTTACAAGACATAAATGTGCGTTGAAACACGACCCGATGATGAGCTGAGCTTTATACAAGTGAAGATATACAATAACATGTATTATTTGTATTGCCCTAGAAATTCGTATTTTGTCGAAAAGCGAGAGAAAAAGTGCCTTGAAAAAGTGTTTGCTCTACCTCTCTCGTTTTCTTCACATTGAATGGTATCGCTTACAAGGGAAATGTACTTGAGATTGTCTTCAAAGTGAAGGAGGATTCGTACTTATCACAGTCAGTCAACTACCACTTAAATCCAGGTGTGAATTGGAGAAATCTCACCCAGGATTTTGATGAGGTATGGGCTAAAAGTATGAAGAAAATCAAAGAAGAGGTGAAGAACCTCAAAGTATTTGAGTTTAAGGATGCCTCCACTGGAATATCAACAGCAGAGATCATTTAGATTATCATTGGAAGTCCTAGTGCAGTGCTGTGTGTGTTTAACTTCATTAGGAAAAATGCAAATGTGTTGCTTGGGGAGACCAACAACTCATAATAATATTGTGAGGGAAGAGGAGATGGAAAACCCTACCGACCAGAAATACGAACAGGTACCACTTCAACCAAAAGTAAAAGTGACACCAAGTGCTCGTATTATAATTAACTGATGACCAGTGAAGAAGTTGACCTATGTAACATCTCGGTTGCGAAAGGTGTACAAAGTATTTTGTTAGTTACATAATAATAGCATAATATACAATTTTATTATGTATAATGTTATACGAAATATTCTAAAGGTACTTAAGTAATTTAGTAATTGTAGCAATACAAGAACGTTTCCATGAATGTCAAGATGACACAATACAGGAAGTTTATGACTTTATGACTCTAAGTATTTAGGTCATGTATTTGTAGTATGTAATACTTAAAGTAGGTACTTTACTGTACAGCTCTGTAGGTTCAGAGATATGCAGGAAATTACTAAGTTAAGCGTGTCTATGTAATATTGAGTATTAACTGTTTACTATAAATACAAGTAGAATTTAAAAATAAACCTGTTCTGAAAAAGCACTCATACTCGAATCTTTTCAATTGCATCCTATTTCTCATCGATTTTAACATTGAACAGGGAACCAGATGAGCTAAAGAATAATTATGTCGAATACACCTAATAGATATTTCATATATCATTACAGGTCAAACTTCAATATTGCCCAACGTCAGGCCTGATACAAGCTCTCCAGAGTTGGCAATTTTTGCACTTTTCAATGAATTTTTGTTGAAAAATGAAAAATTGGAAAAATAGGCAAAATATTGAAAAATAGGCAAAATTGGAAAGA
>JABASD010001931.1:0-32383 GCA_019776165.1 Pogonognathellus flavescens
ATCACACAGAGCCAAAGCAGTTTCGTTTGAAGTTGTCATGATTAAATCGGGGATTTTATTGCAAATTCCTTGTTGACTGTCAAGTGTATAGACACAGTACTATATTCGCAAAATTCCGTATGCTTTCTATTTCTGTTTTCTTTCTACATTTAAGTTACTCAATGCCTTATAGTCTGTATATAGGTGCTCATATTCTTTCATATTATAGACATTACGATATACTTATACCATGTTGTGCGCGTTTGAATTAATGTCTCACCATCATCACATGCGTTACTCAACAAACTCATATTAACATTAAGGCGACAAGTACTTTTGTGACCTACTACTCTTTATACATGGGAAAACAACCCTAGGTCACAAAAGTACTTTGGCCTTAAGAGCATAAAAGACGAGATAGAGCAAAAGCGGACTTTGACATGTTTTTACTTTCTAAATGTACATCTTTCTTCAGACGATCCTTCCATCACGTTTTCTTTGAACATGTCATCTCCATTGATGTTAGGTACGAGTCATCTCAGACTCAGAATTATAACATGCATTATGTAAACCCGGAAATGTAACCGTATTTTAATGAAAATGCTAATGTATACGTGTAGAAATGTTTCTTCACTGAATGTCTCTAACAATCTCTACTTTTAGCGTGTACCTATACCTGACATAATTAAAGGTGCGTAGGTACTATGTACACGTGGCAGGGCATTGGAAATTCATTTAGCAACATCTGCTGTAGTAGTAGTTGCGATTTTACAGCTATAATTTACAAGTTTATAATTTAACGAGGTATTTAAATAATTGTAGTGAACAAGAAGATGGCTGAGTAAGTAAAAACTAAAGACGCTTTTATTACATCGTTAAGTTTCAACAACAAAAATAAATTCCGACAGTATACAATTTTCACCAGAGGTTGGTGTGAACTTCCCATTACGATGATTAAAGAAAAAGAAATTGCTTGTTAACGCCGAGATTTCCAGCCAATGTAATCAAATGGATGTAAAAACACGCCATAACACACTTCACTTTGTATTCTGATATTATATTGTCGTTGTTGGCGTGTGTTGTAAAATATTTATTTCTTCAGCCAACCTCCTCCTCCTCGACAAAATACATAATGTAAAAGTGAGGAAGAATGAGGAAAGTCCATTAGAAAAACTTGTTTATGACGTTGTAAATAAAATAGATTGAAATCTACAATCTACTTGATGTCATAATAATATGCATAAAGTCCCTGTCACTATTTCTGGGTCATTTTCCGATTAACTTCTATACGAAAAAGATTGTTGCAATCTGCAATATGAAATTGGTAAGGGAATTATTAATATGTCATATAGAAACCCAAGTAACTCTTACTTATAGAAAAGTCTACACAAGTGCCTACTTACTGTATGAAAGTTGTTATCAGCAATTTTCAAGAGCTGCTATTATAAAAGAATAACAATTTGTATTTACTGTGTCATTTGCATTTACTATTTACTGTTGTAACTAAATTGTTGAAAATCAACTGACAGTTTTCCTTGTGTAGGAATTTTCTTCATGTTTAAATAAATTGCAATTTTTGCACATTTTTTATGTAATTGAGACATTATTACAAACTCATTTGAGAGTTTTCCTTCTTTTCTATATAGTAGGTACTACTACTACACATGAATACAAAAATGTGCCTTATCGCTGTATGTATATTTCTGAGTGAAAATAAAAATTGAGGGCAAAGTTGGAATATGATTGAGAATGTTTCTGTTTTACGCACGGAGAGCTTCTCTCTTCTACTTTCCTTTGCTTAACATTACATTATTTAGCATGAGATTACGTTAACGTCACTATATATTGCACATCCCTAGTAATGCTATTACATGTGCTATATTAATGTATGCCTATACATGTATAACTGAAAGGAGAGAATACCTGTACGTGTTTGTCATACGATTTTCTGATGTAGTATTTATTAACTCCAAGTTAAAGTGTCTATATCGCATTATTATTACACAATATAAGTATCTATACCCGACCTTTTTTATATAATACTTGTATATAAAACTTGGAATTGCAATATGAGAAAAGGGAAGATGTGACGGGGCATGGAGTGAAGAGAGAAAGAGAGATCAGAGAAATGCACTGCATAAAATATTAAAGCGTATGTATGTATTTAGATCCCTTCGGATAAAATCCCTACCTACTTATCTGCAAATACATGGCAAAGCTGAGCTGAGCTGGAAAAAAGATGAATAGATACGTCGTAGTGTCATGTCACTTTACCGATGCAATTTGTATAGACTGCACGGCTAGACCTGGGTGATGGTACACCAGTACGCAGGTTCCGTATAACTACGTGTATTTATATAATCTATTTTCTTCACAGTGTAAATAGCACGATTGGATTGGATAATGCAGTAAGAGAGAAGCAGAGAGAGAGGAGAATGAAAGGACCTTCAGGTCCACTCAGAACTTTTCTGCATGCTTTGCATGAAACGAATGTGTTGCACAGAATATTTATTTGGCATGACATCGTATGGTCTCTTTTCTACAACGTCTCTCCCACAGTCCTTCCCTTTTTGTCTTTTACACTCAAATCTTCACAATCCAATGTACTACTTACTCAGGACGAGGTTTCGTATAGTCGTCACTTTTTCATGTAGCAGTCATCCTTAAGATAATTCCTCCGATTTTATTCATTGTGCATATAAAACACTACGCAACCCTCCAAAAATACAACTACTACTGTCACTCAAAGATTAGTTCACAGATAAATATTAATGCATAGGTATAGGCAATACAATATAAATTCCTTTCCCTGTCCTTTCTAGCGAATGTATACTAAATTATATTCCGCACTGGTAGATGCATTCTTTTTCATAAAAATTCATTTTCAGCTGTTTTAAGTGAATGAGTCGGAGTAGAGCTACTAGAGATTGACTCATCGTGAAAGAGCATTTTATGAGTATCTATTCAATTCATGCAGTCAACTTTGTGGCTAATATCTTCAATGTCCTTTAGAATCATGAGGGATTAACGTTTTTGTTATTAGTGAAATGAAATGAATAAATAGACCGTGAATTCCGAAACGTATAATAGGAATACAAATATTAATGTCGCATTTGTTACTATTGCTTCTATTGTATTATAAGGCTCTTGCTTTTAGTCCATGCAAAAATGACATAATTGTCTCCCTGCAAAATCATAAGTGCAACTATATCTTAAACTTCAGTAATCAATGTAAACGCAATGTAACAATCTGCGAATTTGTAATATAAACATTTTTTGCAAATATGCAAATAATTGTAAAAAGTGTATAGACTTAAGTAATTGCACATACAACATACTCATTACACAATACATTATACATCAATGTCCACGAAGTTGACTTACTCAGAAAAAGTTCATAATTTGGAAAATTCTATGCAGCTTACTTCTTTTCAAGAAGGGGCATGCCTCTTTTTAAGACTTTGGGAAATAGACATTAATTTTCTTTGTTGTCGACGTAAGTAATTCATATCCTGTACTTATCATCATGTCGTTGAGATTGTAATTGAAAAATATAAGCCCTTCTTACTTAAATTCTTCTTATTTTGAGTAAGTAGATACTTATACTTCTCGGTAATACAAATGATACAGGATACAACTGATATTGCGTATGAATTTTTAGCAAGACTTTATTGTTTTTAGGGTTGTTGCTTCGTTTAGTTCTATAGAGAATTTCATGAGAAATACCAAGAAAAAGTTTGTTTATCTTTAAAGTGGGTGAATTATATTTGGAAAGAAGGAAATAGTTCATAGAACGCAAGATGAGGAGAAAGCACTTAAGTAGCCTACACTCACGTAAGTAGGGTAGGAATACAAATGAGTCAGAAGAGAGAGAGGAGCACAAATCGTAGAACTATTTTATACGCTATCGTGCCTACCAGACTTGTTTTCTGTTGTATCGACATGAGTTGTGTCATGGTCTTGATGGGAACGAAATACCAGCAGGATTCACCTCGAATGAGAAAGTAGGGAGAAAGTGGAGTGAGGAAAGTTCTACACTTCATTATTCATAAATCCCAAGGCATCCATGAAAAATAAATTCGTTGTTGTTGAATTCCTCCTTGGTAAAATTATTGTAAAGGTACGCTTACAGCCTACAACTTTCCACTGTATACATCACAAACACCCTTCTTCTTTGTGCTACTATGTCTAACATCTTTCAAACGATACACCTTACACTATACTTACACTTTTACTGTAAAAACTGAATCGTACTTTGATATTATGTATGTAGTCATTCTTTCATCATCAACTTATACTTAACATATAGCTACCTAAGTAAATGCTTTATTTTGTGGTAAATTTTTTGCTTAAAACTGATAAAATGCAGTTGAAAAATGGAATGATTAAAATATTGAATATCTGTGCTTTGTGGTTGCGTACTTTCTACTTTGTGTAGATTTCACCGAATTTATAATTTTCAAAGCAAAGTAGAGTTAGTGTGAACTTATGTCTTTCTAAAGGATCAAAGTTCACAGCTTGTCACTATGCATCTCAAGGTCGTGTTGCATTATCGGTAGATACACTTAGGGTAATATGTCAAACAATGGCTATATTATATGTTGTGGTAAATTGTTTATAATTTGCAGTTATTTCAGTTTCCTGGATTTCCCGACTTGTGCATTTATTATGGTATGGGCGGTTGCAAATGTAATTAGTTAGCAAATGTTTTGGAAAGTTAAAACAAACATGTGGTCAAGTAAACAGCTAGGGGTCTCATTTAATGCATTAGTCAGTTGTCATCGTATGTACTTGAATCGATTTTCATTTTAGACTGTCTGCTTAGTTTCGTTTTTATTAACAAAAATCATCAGTAAAAACAAAATTTTTTAATTAGCTTGAAAATTAAGTTTTGAGTTCGTTTAGGAAATGTGATGAAACAATTTATAAATTAAATTTTAGAATAATTAGATGATGAGATGTTCCATTGAGTAGTTAGGTAATTATGATTCCAATTATTTTGTATGACTGTCCGTTTGGATGCCCCAAGAAAGGCTTGATCCATTTACGAATGAGTTTTTACAGCTTTTATAATATAGGTACTACTACTTACGGGTGTTTGAATTGAGACATTATTTTGTATCAAAAATACCATTAGAGAGCTATTATTGCTTTTCCACTGCGCTTATAATAGGTATTGTGCTAATTTCATTATCATAATGTATTGATATACTGCACATGCAGTAAAGACTGCATTGGAGCTTGTAACGTAATACTCGAATGTGATTAATGTTAACCAAACTTTCGCAGTTTATTTTTTGTTCCCCGTTGAGCTGAGTTTGAGTATTTTAAACTTTTACCGTTAAGATATTTTAACGCTGGCGTGTATGGCACAGATTTATGTTTTGCTGCACTGAATATAGCCACAGGAATAATACTAAAAGCTGATTTAAAAAAAACTATACATTATAAATAGATAACCGACTCGACATGACACACAAACACATTATACTGTAGTAAGGGGGATGAATGTATCATATTATAAATGTGCAATGAAGAGTAGGACTCTTGTACTGGTCTTGTGGCAGAAGAGTTATGAAAAATGAGTTGAAATGGTTGCAAAACTGTCTCTTGGAATTTGCAACTTTAACGTAAATGATTAAGTTTCTTTTCTGACATGATTCAAGTCTCGTTTGGCTTCATCGTCCCGTTCAACATTATAATACATGAATTTTGCAAAGAATTCCATCCACGATAGTTTCTTGTTTCCCCTCAGACTTTTAGTTTCTCTATTGTATTACGTTCTCGAAACTGGATTGCCATTGTCTTGCCTTGAAACTAGCATTTTGCTTCTGCTAGTCTTTTTAAAAGCATGTCATTAAATATCTACCACTCCAGAGTTGCCCTTCTTTTACTATCACGCGACACTACTAATATACTGACGATGAGGTACTATCTGTATTCCAGCCTTGGGAAGTTTTCTAATATAATGTCGCAAATATTTTTTCTGGCTCCAATATTACTGCATTAGACTCTTTTGTGTTTTACCAAATGAAAAGTGAAATTTCTTCTGTCTCTTGTAGTAGTAGAGCAATAGTAGTGCTATTACTGCACAGCGCACATCGTCTTCTGAAATGGAGCAAGCAAAAGAGTAGTTGGGTCAAGTCTAGCGAGTCTGATTTCCTTGCACAGAGAGAAGAAAGGACATGACTCAAGTTGACATTTTAATTCAATTACCTGTAAAGGCTAAATACAAAGAAGCTCGACGAAGAGCTAATTGAAAGCGTGTGCACGCACTCTAATTTCTCTAATGAAAAATTCCAACTAATTATCTCAAACTGCACTTACCATTAGAGTGGGACAGTGGAAATTCAGGAGAGATATTTCTCTTTCACTAGCAACGAAGTCCCTGCAGACTTTGCATCAAACTTACATTTTCATTGTGTAGTTTTATTTTTATTACAACCTTTCGTATTACTTAGTAACATAAATATCTTACAAGTAGACCTTATTACTTTTTGTAGAAAGAGAGAGAGAGAGAGAGTTCTTTATAATATATTGCTACAAATGCGATTACCCAAAATGTAATGGTATTAAATTTCAGTCTTGTAGCAGGTAGGTCATTCCCCGTAGATTTACAAACAGTGCTTGACTTATTTGCAAAAACGTATTAAAATTATGTTTTGCAAATGACATTTTCATTTTAAAGGTATTTTATTGTTATAGTAGTATTGCCTGGTGTGTGTGCAATGCACCTTACTTAACCTTACCTGGATTGTACAGCAATACTACAATATTATAATGCAAAAGCACATCATGTCACCCGAATTTTCTGTTGTGTAATGTGACATTTTTCGTTTCCTGCTCTTGCCAAAACGTAACGGATATTACTACGACTTGCAAGAGCAGAAATACAAAGCCCAAGGGGCAGTCACCTATAAGTTTTATGTTCTCTGTGTCATTCTTATCTCATACTTGATCTTTTTCTTGATTTTCCATTGTGAAAGCCAAATATTTATAATTTCAAATATTTTAGGTACATTAGTATATTTTAGTATAATATTGTTGTGTGTGTAGAAAAATTCAGTCCGTGGATTGCTGAAATGTTAAACAATGCTTTCTTTCATTCCTCCACATCAACAACATCATGATTGCAGTAGTAGATAAAGTCAGAGGTAATCTAATTGATCCCAGAAGGGAAGGTTTTACTAACATTCTAGTATGTGCTCTTTTTAAAACCTATTTCATACTCTACACATAGCAAGGCGAATGTCAGCCTTCCTTTTCCTGTATCTTCAATCTTAGCTTATGTTAGACTTCTTTCAGGTTGCTATATATTAGAAACTCACATTTTGTGCTACTTTCATACATGGAATGTAAAATGCTTGGCATATCTTTTAATTAAAAATGTTCTATTTCAACGAAACATGTTCTTGCACGTGTAGCGAATATTTTCAGGTACATGCTTTTACATACTATGGGTGTATACTGTATAGGGTATTACTTTTTGAAAGAAAAGTATTGTTACTTACATAAAATATGCATATGTACTACTAGTACTGTAATATCGAACAAAATGTATACAATATGAAACAAGTGAAGCTGAAAACTCGTCAACTATTATAATTGTGGGGTTTTTCTTGATTTGTTTGTTACAGGTCTCCTGGGTCAGACATCGAGACATTCACATACTGACAGTAGCAACGTACACGTACACGAGTGATCAGCGATTCCAAGCCATCAATAAAAGAACCACAGACGAGTGGACGCTACAAATCAAATACACACAGAAAAGAGATGCGGGCATCTATGAGTGCCAGATAAGTACTCAGCCACATCGCAGTTTCTTTGTCAATCTCAATGTCGTTGGTAAGAAACTGTTCCTTTTACTTTAACCCTTTCACTATCATAAACTTCTCTTTCCACAACATCATGATGAATTGATCTGTATTTTATCTACCACGAAAATAAATTGCGGTGGCACAAAAACAAGTTTCCTTTCAACAAACTTTACAACAAGCTGTAGGCGTTTGTATACATAATAAAATTTATAATGTAATAAATTCAGACAGTAGACAACGCAATAACAGGAGAAATGAAATTGGATGTATTGTTTAAAGATACTTGTCAAAGAAATTAACTTAACCACTCACTGTGTAAACGACCTTTTCTGTATTAACTAGTATTTTAACATCCAAATCTAAACACAGTGATGCATGCTTAACAGCAGCTTTGCTTTGTTTATGCTACAATAATAATATTACGACATCGAATCTCCTTTCCGATATAGATATACCTACCTAGACCTACACACAATATAGTATATAGGTATAAGGAAATCATACATCTTTAAAAACTCAATCAGTTAAAGTATATATATACAGATAGCAGGTAGTACTCGTAGTACATACATATAAAACTTACAATTAGGACTTTACTGAACTATGTATTTACAATATTTACATTTTGCTATTACTGGTACACTTGTATAATATATGCTTATAATAAAATTCCATATGTGTAATAGGTATAATATCCCAGATTGCTGTGTGTCGACGGGAAAGATTGAAAAAGATTGGTTTAGCTCAGTATCCCTTGTGGATGGTACAAGAGAGTTTATATATAGACATAGCAGAGGAAAGTTTTAATAGTTATTTAGAGTTAAAACTTGCTCTCATGAATATTCGTTTAGTTTGTGAACAATGAGCTCGGTTGAGTTGAGTCAGTCAGTCAGCAGGTTTCATAGTTTCATTTAGTACCTAAGGAAATGCTCATAAAGCTTTTCTAATCTGAGAGCCAACAGAGAGAAATGTGCACGGTACCTCTCTGCTATTACGAACTGTACTACTTCTTCCATTCAAGACAAGAAACGGGGAATTTCCCTAGTCAGGTCTAAGTCGTCCTATAGAGAGTCCTATGTGTGTACACAGCACTTCTTCCTCCCCGTGTGTCGTTATGCCGCGAGAGATGAGGAGGACTCGACTGAACGACTATAAAATAAATGTAGTGTGTATACCTACACGCTAAAGTACACTGGGAGTGCTACACAGAGCATTTACTGCTACTATCGTCGTTGACGATCACATTGCTACGCCTTAACTTTTTGATTAGATTGGCATTAGCCTTAGTACGTACTTACGTACGTGCTCAAGTAATTAAGTGTTCTTCGACTTGTAGTGCTTTCATCCTCATCTGCTGTACTTCCAACCTTCTACCTCCTCTTTCTCCCTCTCGCTTCTACCATTTCCCATATTCTTCTCTGTCTGCACGCTTTGAGCTTCACTTTTGCATACCTACTCACATTGCCAATGCTACCTTACATTACAACAGAAACATACTTCTTGTATCCCCCAGCAGCACAGCCATTCCTTTATTTCCTCACTTCATAAGCATAAGAATGAATCTTATTATTCCATTTCATTGTATGAGCATCATGTATACTTTAACACTACAAAATTCTCTCCTTCTTCTTACAGCGTCTGTATATATACTTATAAATGCAGGGTAACAATAGTATAAAGAGATGCATAGGTATATCTTGTTGTAGCAAATAAAAGCACATGTAAATCTAAAACACAAGCTGTACAATTCCCTGCTTTGCTTTTACTTCATATTGTGTTTCCTTGTGGATTTCTTGTGCAGAGACTACAACTGTGGTGATTAGGAAGAGAGAACTGTTCTGAACGTGGCAGACATCAATGAATACAGAATAGGTTGTAAAATTAAACAGGATATGTACATACTACCTACTTGAAATAGTAGGGATGCAGCGATCGAGGGTGAAGAAGATCAGATTGTGCATGTTTTAGAGTACATGTGGAAACTGAATATATCTAGTCTTTTTGGTTTAGGGCAAAGGATGGATGTGAGGAAGGAGAGAGTAAGTAGTGGCTGTTACTATAAGGCTACAGTCTGTAAGACTTAAAATTACTTAGCAGAAAGCCAGATATTGCTACTACTGTCTTATTGTGTGTTGGATTTTAGCGAGAAATCTATATGCATTAAATATGTAAACGTAGGTACACGTACGCAGGATGAAATTCTCACAATCAGTTACATTGGCTTGGTTCGACACGATGAATAAGATGCTATATCTCAAATCCATCACACACACAATACACACATAGTCAAAGACTACTCGTGCATAGATGACAAGAGGGAAGAATAGAAATGAAATAGAGTCAGGGTATATTTTGAATTTAGAGCAGCCACGTCTAAATTGCATGTCTCTTCAAATAAACATCTTCGTGGTGATATTTTCCAGTTAAATGGACTGTTATTAGGTATTTAGACAAAGTAACGAGTAAATTTATACATATCCATGAACTGATCATGTTGTTTCTTACTGTTGGCTTGTAAAATGATACATTCAGTTTATTCTATTTATGTATGTTGTAATAGTTTTACTTAAAATGAAATTGTATCTCTACGTATATACTGCTGGAGTACGATTTTGCGCGCAGTACTTCCCAAATGAAGCATCAATCTACAGAAATGATAAACATTGTATTTTATTTTGTTTATTAAACCAGAGTTGGTCGTTATTATTGGCAAATATTAATCATGTGAAACCAAGTGTGCATTTCTATTCTTTATAAAATGGAATGACAATGACAATGCAGTACCTCTAATCAAAAAATATATAACTGCCCTCCTGGACGAAACGATTTGATTATTTGTTTACCTGCGTTTGAAATATGAAATCCCAGCAACTGCGAATAGCTTCACGCATTGAAACGTGAGAGGAATTTATGGTAGGTAAGTTATGTCAAATTAAAGCTGCAGTGAGTGAGTGAAGCGGAATAACTTGTATGGAATTAAACAAGTTGTACGTGTGTGCACCCAAATAGGAGTAGTACAGTGGGAGTAGTGCAAGATGAAAGTATTATGATAATTCAAGTCCTACTACTAGAACACTGACAATGAGAATATATCCTCCTATGGGTATTATATCTCTTACGTCAAGTTGAGTAGGAAATGTATGATTTACTTTGTTATGCTTATCTCATTCTGCTGTGTTATAGGGATATACCGTCATGTGAAACCAAAGCCAGTTACATATGAAGCTGAGAGTGTATACGTCAAGTTCAATTTATACTTTGAAAATTAGCATGAGAAAGCCATAGGCATAACAGAAAGAGGATGGTGGTATATAGATCTAGCTGTTGAGTGCACATGTTATTAGTATATGTGTCTTTCACTGCTGCGTTTGCTTTCTCCTGCACAATGACAACCAAAGTTTCCCACACCACGTACTCCACTCTGAAGGATTCTACAGATATACAAGTAACTTTTGTCATGTACATCGTCATCTCCATCCTGCAAGCAAAAAGATTGTGTGTGGTGTATATTCCCATTCCTGCTTTATTACATTGTGTTAAGATTTGCTGACTTGGTATTTGTATGTGGCATGTGGAAGAAAGGAAATATGTGTACAAACAATAAGTATGTTTTGTTGTGTTGTATTTGTATTTGTATATATATAGATGTATCCTTCCTTTAGTAGAATGATAATGCATATAGTAGACGCAGAGATTCCCATGATATGGTGAAAGTCATAACCCTCTGTGTAGTACAATGACTGTGAGCTGACTGCAACAGAGAATTTGAGCAGAATATTCTGTTCAGGCTACTTAAGTTGCTTTCTGTGAAGAAATTTAGATGAGCAAGACGAGAAAGCAACACTATTCACTTCAGTTGCTCCATTATATTCAATTTCTTTCTTTCTATTGTGCCACGTTACATTTACACTGTGCTGTACTGCAAGAGGGTTGCAGAGAATTGAACTTTGCAACTCTCTCTGTACTATAGTATTAGGTATTAGGTAGTTTTCTACTCATACCAGCGTGTTATTTGCTTCGTTGTGAAGAAGTGGCATGGTATATGTATACCTATACGTAACATTATTGTATATGTATAGAGAAAGTTATGTGTGCACGAGTAGTGCTGACGCTGATGGTATGACACAGTAGCAGTAAGAGTAGTAACATGTATAGCAGGAGGACTGTAAGTAAAGATATTATTGGAACGAGAAAAGGCGTGAGAGTTATACAAAGCAGTTTTAACTCTACTACTACCAGTTACAGTAGGCATATCCTCTCGCTAGGTAATAAAATTTGGCAAATGTGAGTATTTGCATTAATAGTACTCTGTCCTAATTTGCATTCATTTTGGAATTGGAGTGGAGCGTAAGAAATTCACTAATCTTTTCCCAAGTCTCCCAGTCAAAAGGACTTCTACACAAAATACATACAGAGTGCTCTGTGCAAAATGTACATAACAGTAGCATTTGCACGTATGTATAAGTAGTATAGTATTGTGTCTGTTCTTATATTAATATACATGTACATTACGTAAGAGCACTAGGACAAAGTGAACCACCACACACAACCATACCACAGAAAACATAAGACTTGTATAATGTACACGTATAGTTTTCTATGTGCCACTACATATTACGTAACGTATACTAAGTGGAACTGTATATGACAACATCCAGTCAGGAAGGACTGCACTACTGACTTGACTTTTCATGTCTTTTGTTAGTAGCTCTCTTCCAGTGTCTCTGTTCTCTTCTTTCTCTCTGTGTAGTATGTCTCTCTGCAGTATTTGGAGTTGCTATGTAATGCATTGGAAGGAAATATAGATTAAGATTAAGTCTGACTCTAACTTTAGCTTAGTAAGGATTGTCCCTTGTCTGTAATGTATGTCATTTCCACTTTCCTACTAATGCTCTGCTGTCCCCCATTCTCTGAATGCTTTCTCCTCCGTCTTGAGTAATATTAGCAACATACCTTTCCCTCCTAATAATTACTTTCGTGAAATTCCTTATAAACACTTTACAAATGCAAATGAATTCTTATATTGCCACTATTAGTCTGTCTTGTATTTTCTTATTTGCTACTTTCTCTCGGCAATCTCGTCATCTCACGTGAAAAAATCAGATAGCACGAGTTCCCAAGTGAAACTATAATTCCTGGAAGAGGATATGACATGAATAACATTTACAACACACTTTAGTCACATTTTACACCAAGACAATATTCTCACAAGAATTGCTAAAATTTACATTCTTCGCACAACGTTTATCCACTCAACTATGGTTTTAGACATATGAAATTGTCTGCCAGAATACCTGATGTTCCTTAATAAAATCTTTAATTAAAAACTTCACATACAATTTCTAAACAAATTACTAGAAACTAAATCAATATTAAATGCACATCTACTATTATCTGGTGTAGTATTATCTGTATTCCATACTGTGCATTTTTTTGTTTTTAGATTTTAACTTGTAAAATATTATAGTAGGTTATGGAATGGCTTATAAATTTTCAGTGTATAAAATTGTGACAAAAAATGTCACTCTTAAAAAAAAGCAGATGAAGAATGATAGAAAGGAGATAAAATAAAAACACACGTGTAGGGAGAAATGGAGAAAGCAATGACGTATTTATTTACTTGAAGAGAAAGTCGTTGACGAAGCAGGAGAGTGGAAAACTGATAGCGGAGCCCACGAGGAGAAAGTCCAGTGAAAGCTCCGCAAGAGAAAGAAGAGAAAGTCTTTGCAATTCTTCTCATTATATGAAAGAAGTAGAAGTACACGCCGTAGTTGTTCCATTATTAGTATCATTTATTTGAGAGGTAGGAGGAAGAAAGGAAGAAGCTGGAGAATATGAAAGTCTGTGTACAACTGCGGTAGTAGTGGGCCCACTCATTCGTTCTCATTCTCTCTCACACAACACTGTATACATTGAGGTACACTGCCCTACTAAAATACAATAAGTGGAAAGAACATCTTCTCTGTAGAGAGATATAATATTTTGCACAGTACACTACACAATGTGCAAACAATATTGCAGTACACTCCAGCAGTACAGTAAAAGCATTCTTACCAAAAAATATACAGGGTCCAGCTAAAATTTGTCGTTTCTTTTTGTGTTTTATCGTATTTTATCCACAAACACATACTAGTATACACAAGGTTTTTTATATAAACTGTATGCGTTATTTGGTTTTACTGTAGAATAATAGTGTATGTTCTGAGCAACGAGATGAGAGCTAACAGCTAACCCAAAAGCCAACTGACTCAGTGTCAGTATCATATGGCAAGGCAGATTGTATTACTTTCTGTCTGCACAGAGCTGCTCGAGGATGTAACACACACACACACACACAGAACAATAATGTAACTAGCATTACTTACCAATACTACACTACGTTATGAACCTACTCTACTACTGGCACACGTATGAAGGTATATCTTATTCTCTCAACGAGTGCATAAAGAAAATAGAGATATATTCCTGAAGTTTCATTTCTTATTGTTATATACACACAGGCATGCTTGCCTTGTTTAGCTTTATTTGTACCACACAATGCTCTCTTTGATACTTTACTACTTGTACTGCACAGATATATAAAGAGAAAATGCTTACGTTTGTGGAAAAGTACAAATACTACGTATAGAGTTTATATATTTTATTTGAATATTGAAGCTAGTATGTGAACATAATATATAAATGGGTATTTTCGTGTATTGTTATTTCATCTGAGACAAGTCATCGTGTATTATCAGTCGTGCACTTTCGTCTAAACAGGACGAGACGGTTATCCTTCTGTATATTATGTCTATGCTCGTCAATAACAATGAAATAATCGTGTGTGTTTCTATTTCTTTCTTTTAGTGCCTACTGCTTCCATTTTGGGCGGTCCTGATCTTCACGTCGACAAAGGCAGTATGATAAACTTGACTTGTATCATCAAGTACAGTCCCGAGCCGCCCTCCTACATCTTTTGGTATCACTTTGAAGAGGTAAGATAATATTTGCCTTTAAGTACCTTATTGCTACTTTATCTGTAGCTTAATACTTCATTCTCCTGAAACATATTTACCACAACGTAATTTAACCCTATGGGAAGTGAATCAAGGAAAGACGAGATTGAATGTGTGTATGTTTTTTGTGTGAGTGAAAGAAAAGTCTTGTGTGTTTAAGAAATGAGAAATAAAAAATCTTTTGCTTTATTCCAGTTTCAGTAAAGTAGGGTTATTTGTTCACTTTCAAAGCTTTTTCTCAATGTCAGCTTTCATTACGGTTTAAGTATTGGATGCACTAATGCATGCCTCTGCGTTATATATACTTGCATTCTGCCTTATATAAACTATAGAATGGTCTAAGTTACTACAATTATATTAGTTAGTTTGGCACACATTCCTTGGATAGACAAACTAATTGCAAAGTGGAGTTAGAGGGACTGGTAGGCTTTACAAGAGTTTTTTTCTGTGTGTGTGTGTCTGGAGATATTCTTTCTATGCATTAGCACAATGGGAATTTGTCTAGGAACAAATTGTTCCTCAGTAGGTCATGTAATTATCTCTATATGTCATTGTATGTACTTTGCCGCGTATAGTGTATATAAATAGTAGCATGTGTATGTATGGTCAGTGGGTGAATAGGTAAAGTATACATATGTACATAATATACTTACATTGTTATAGTCATGTACATAAGTACATGTTACAAGTCTACACATTGTTAGATTGCAATGGTAAAAAACGGCGAAACTGTGATATTGAAAGAATTAGGAGGAGTACGTGGACACACACATACCGTGTAAGTTATTGATGGTTTAGTTGAGTCAGTTCAGTGTTATTTACAAGTAATGCTAGTAGAAATAGCGTGGTATTAGTTTGCAGAAAGAAAGAATGAGCGTGAGTTTATAAAGTGAAGAATGTGAGACGTTGGTGGTGGTGCGATGAGATTGTGCATGGGAATAGTTGGTTGAGTGAGAACCCAATGGACTAATGAAGCTAAATACCCCTGACCGAAATCGCAGGTAATAAATTACAATTCGGACCGTGGAGGAGTGAGTGTGATAACAGAGAAGGGCGAAATCACCACTTCCTATCTCCTCATCCAAGATGCCAAGCCTGGTGACTCGGGCAAGTATTCCTGCAGCCCCAGTAACGCTGACGTCGCAAGCGTTCGAGTTCACGTATTGAACGGTACGTACTTTTACTTACTACTCGTCGTATACAATTCCTTGTCTTTTTTCTTAAGCTTTACTTCTTGTCTTCGTTTAGTTGGAAAATAGAGAAGGAGAAAGTGAGCGAGAGATTCTTGCGAGTCATAGTTTTCGTTGTCTTCGGACAACTCAGTCCGTCATCGACTAAAAGAGTAAAACAAATCTTACATTACGTTCCCAGTTACTTTTACACTGTACTATATCACTCTCACAGATCTGATCACATCGTCGTCTTGTCACTACCCAACGAGCTACGAGACTCGTCCAAACTTTCTCCGTCATATTTTTTCCTTCTTCCAACTACGGCGCGACAACCAAGACTCGGCCACTTTTTTTAACCCATGAATTTTCCACACATTACTTTTTTGTACAGGCATGGAAAGAGTAAAGCACAGAGAGAATTTGTGCCAGCAACATTGGTTTGTAGAAGTAGTTTTCTATTTAACCATTATGTAATGGTAAAAAGAATAAGAGAGAAAGAGAAAAGCTCAACTTGATTTGCACATGAAGGGAAAGCAACGAGAAAATTGTGCCAAGTTATTTCATGTTCTTCGGTGAAAGTTGAAATGTATAGAAAATTAATAAAGTCTCGTGTTTTTGTTTCGCTTTGTTTTTCTTTGCATTTAAATCTCTTTCTGGAACGGAAACGGATTTTGGAAAAAGTACTTGGTACATACTGGTTGAAAAAATTCCAATTATGTATGTTCTGGTTCTGGTTGTTAGTAACGAATGAAAGCTTCTATGTTCTATATATGTTTGCGTGTAAACACAGTAAACAGCACACGGAAGTAAATGTAGTACATTTATTTGCATTTACATATTATGAACACAGACTGCGACGGAAAGAAAGAGACCAAGTTAAATCAATTTAGGAAATTGTCTTCTCAAAACACAAAGTGGAGTAGTTGACTTTTATTGAAGTAATGGAAAATATTTCCACAGGCACCAAAGGGACTCATTTGTGTAATGAGGTCTCGGATACAACATACAACATCTACTTCTCAAAAGTCTTAGCAGTTGTTTTTAGCAATTCTGCCTAGGTAGGTATATCGTCTCTAAGTATTTGTCGAAATGTAGGTTTCTTATATTTGTATATAAACACGTACGTGCCATATCCTTAACTGCATAGCATTATACTTCACAAGAGTAGGTACTTCAATATAGAATTTTCTACATAGGTACTAACTACTAGCAGCATTATTACAAATATATACAAGGAGGTATACGGTTAACAAGGCACATACGTAATACGTGTGTACTTTGCTATTTACTGTCCTACTGGCTGCCACTTAGAAAAACGATGGAAGTTGTAATGAGAGTATGAAAGTCGTATCGTTGTTTCAAGCATGTAGAGCATTAAAGTAACAGCCAATGAAGCCAAGAGCTTTTTCCATTCCAAAAAGAGAAACAATTTTGTGTTCAAAGGATCTTAAGTACTCCATCGGAACAAATTATGTGCACAGTACATACAGAAAAGAAAATTTAACAACGAACAAGATATATAGGTAGTAGGACTAGTAAGTGAACCAAAAGGTTATAGTTCTAATATTAACAAGAGAAAGTACCTTGCTTTGACTCTTTTACTTTCACACAGAGAAAGAGAGAACATGTAAAGATATACAATGTAGTGAAGCACTTACAAAAGGGATTTACTGCAAATTCATTTTATGTGTAGGACATATTTAAATTTACTTACTCTGTCGGAGAGAAAATAATTAGACACTAAAGAAACTGCAAAAAATATAAAACTAATATTGCTACATACAAAAGAGAAAAAATGTTTAATGTTCAATAATAATTGTAGCTCATGTAATCGTAACTTGTGTTAATGTGAATATTAAAAGCAAGTGAATAGTATGCATAAAAGTTAAAAAGAGGATATTCCAGAAAAATCACGTTTCTCAGAGTATAATTAATTAGCGAAAGCTTAAGCACTTGGATTGTCTCACAAGTTTCTTTCTCTGCACACATATTTACACTGAAGTGGAAAAAATGAATCAATTTCCCTAATTTTGTTTAAAAAGGAAGGAGGAGTGTGCAAATTTTGTCAATTCAACTCAAGTGCCAATTATCCACTACTATTCCTAATTGACAAACGGGCACAGATTTTCCATTTTGTCGATTAAGGTTTTTTGACGAGTTTTAGCTATCTTGAGGAACTTAAGATGAATTTCAATAGATAAGAGTTCTCAGTAATGATTTCACAAATAATATAGCTACTATTCCCTATCTGGCTCTTGTATTTACTCTTAAAGGAGTTTATATAGAAAAGATCAGGACGTCTTGAAAAATTGTACCCCTTGCTTAATTCTTTCAATGATATCCTCGAGAAAGACAAAGTAACCAAATCAAAGCAAACATGTTACAAGATAGGAATAACTAACGAGGTGAGGTAACTCTTTCGCAAGCATTCAGACTGTCCTGTGAGACGTCTTAAGAGATTCTGCAGTAGTAGCGTATGTAGGATCCTACGAGGGACATCAAGACGAGCGTTTGAGTGAGAGAGCAAAGCAACTGTGAGCAAAAAGGAACTAAAAACAAACCACAAGAGGATCGGATCAATACATTACTAACCAGTAGTGGTAGCACAAATAGTGTGGTAGTAGTTTACTTTACTTTTGCTTGCTCAGCAGGTTTTGACCCGAAAATCTTCTTGTTGATGAAGGTTGATTTTTTTCTACGAGTAGCTTCTATGCGAGTAGTAAATAGATTAGAAAGTAAATTGAGACGAAAATCTGTGCGCAATTTTTTCATTGAGTCAGGACGATGATCATAGCAAGGAAATCATTGTACTGGGAACAAAAACACACACAAGACAGAAATAGAATTAGTCACTTTTTCTCTCTGCAGTATTAGCAGCTATATAGCTGTATGTTGAAGACGATGACAATGCCTTCGAGAGAGAAAGAGTCAGCATCTTTCATGCCAAATTGACAAGTTGACACAGCATGACGACAGGGAAGGTGAAGAAAACAAAAAGAGATCATTGTCAATGTCTTTGGCTTGCTTGGCTCTAAGTAATGTACCAAGACCATCATAATAAGACAAGCAAAGGAAACTAGTTGACACTATGAATGAAATGTGTAAATTAATTTCATTACTACTTGCACTCATCGTAAAAGTTGTCACTCTCCAAGTATTATTAGTGTAGAACTTGGGTAGAGTGAAATATTAGTGTGTAAACACATTAGGTATAGGTATTACTAATCGCATTTTATACACAGTGACACATTTTATTTGTAAATTGCGAAAACATGCTGGTAAACACCAGTTGTTTATTCCTATGCACAAAGACAAAACTGCTATACTTGCTTAATAATATTCAACTTTAGCTTAATGGATAAGAAAATGATGTCTATAAGAAACTCTTATGGTGCTACCTATATAGCTCTAAGACCAGAATCCTTGCCTGTGAAGGGGTTTACCAGTTTTAAGCATGAGAAATATTCATTATTATTTGTAGTGAGCGTTTATAGTAAATATTCTGGTGTTTAATTTATTTTGTTATGATTTTGTGTGTAGGAGAGAGGCCTGCAGCCATGCAGACGGGTTCAGCCAGTCGAATACTAAATCATCAGCTTCTCGTCTTTTCCATAATGTCTAGTGTTCTTTCGTACCTTCTTATGATTTCTCATCTAAGAAGTTGGCTCCCTCATTATTCCAGTTGTCACAATAGATAAAGTATCCAGCCCTTCACCACAGTTTTCCAAGACCAGACCACAAACCGCAAACGCCAAAAACTAAGCTTTCTACATAAATCACCGACGACAGAGAAAACTCCACTCTCAAGGACTTTCTCCGAACGTCTATCCAATCCAATTCACACTTTCTCTCTCCACACACATACAAACACATACAAACTGCTACAACCACAGTGCAAAAGCTACACAGTGACTTTGTACACTGCTCTACCTACTTACAAACTTGTATAGGAAAACTTAATACTGTGTGATGTAGCATGTTCACGTGGACTACACTTACTTGCTATATATTGTAAAGACAAGACAGTAAGTGAAGTGGAGAGTGTACATACAGCAGTAAAAGGACAAAACCAAACAGACAGGCACTCAACAACCAAATAACGTCATCATCCGCGAAAATGATGCTATGAAAAGTCAAATGCTCCGATTACTCGTTACTTGTTCACATGACATAAATATCTTATAATAGTAAATAAATAGTAGCGTAAGTTGTTCACGAAATTGAAGATAATACAAAAGTAACACTCATTCCAATTCCATTTTCTACTGTATATGTGTCATACACATGAAACTTAATATATTACTATAATATGTGTATGTACAAATATAAAAATAACCTATATACCAAATAAGTACCACTAGACTTAGAAACTTTTGAAAGAAAAAGCTGCAACTATACTATAACGTAAATAAATGTGTATATAATATATACTATAACGAGTTTATTGTGTTTTTACTATATAAAAATAAATAAACAAAGTGAAAAATTCAAAAAAGGACAAACCTGCAAACTTTCTCATATGCAATGTAAAAATATAAATGTTTGATAAAAATTACTTTATTCCATGACTGCTGGGGGGTATGTGCAACTGTATGTATCTCTCGGAACTTTATTAAAATGTGTACGAGTAAAATATGGTTAGGTTCGGGTTTTACAATCAAAAAATTACTTTGTGTAGTGTACAATAGCCTAAAGATACGGTTAACATTTTACTCTACTCGGAATACACACATTGAGCTGGAAAAACCTCAATTCTTCAGAGGACAAATATTTTTATTGTCTTCGAATGTCAAAATCGAAAAATAGTAACAATCATCACAATGGACAATGCTGAACAATCAAATATAAAAATACTTTTTCGTTTCTCGACCTTTTATGAAGAAAAATGTAATGTTAGACTCAACTACGACAACTGAACTACCATTTCATACTCAAAGATGATTAAAGAATACAAATTCTATATATGTACCTATACATTAATATATAACGAAAGATTTTTCATTTCTGCTACCACATAAGGAACGCTGTGTAATTTATCTGAACTGCTTTATTTGCAAGGAATGGGAGTTAGTTATCTACTAAAATACAAAACCGAGGAAATTGTGCAATGAACTTATGCAACCTGTACTACCAACGTATATAGACAGAACTCGGTCAAATTGTGGGATCCAATGAGTTTGTAAGTAATATTATTACCATCAAAGCTATTTGTTTGCACAGTTCATCCTCGTAAACTGCTTTGACTGTAGTAGCAGGAACGGCAGGAAATGCCTCTTGCCCATTTCATCACCGAAGAGTGAAGAACATCAAAAAGCAACGTGAGAGGGTGCAAAACCATAGCAGAGTCAACCTGCTGCGAATTGTGATATTAATTTGTGGTGTAGGTGGATTTGTTGTTGCTTTGTGACGGGTGATTCCCTTTTCAGCTCTGTTTACAACGTGTGTGTGCATAGAGATCAAAAGTACGTAAGAATTCATTTATATCTGACTTTAGATCAAACTATGCTCCTGAAAATCATTTAGTAGACTTTTGTACATGTGAACATTCATGAAATGCTGTTTGAGAGTTTAAATTGTAAATATGCAGAGAAGATAAACAAAATCTACAGTTTAAAATTGAAAAGTTCCTTTGTGTCTATCTATGTGCGTATAGTGTAGGGAATCAAATTCTCTATTTAAATGAAAGTGTACAAACGTGAATGTTACTCTTCAATGTGTATTTCATACAGAGTAGTTTTATGAGCTGTGCTATATAGTGAAGTGCAGTGGTGAGACGATTGCACTGTCTACTTCGAACTACTTTGACTCTATTGACACGGTTTACATTATTTACACGGTTTGTGTGTGACTAAATTGGAATTGAATTGAGAAAGTGTTAGTTATGTGTACGTTAGTCTTCATCCCTAGACAGATGAGTATAAAGAAAGTAACGAGACTTGTTCTACTTGATCTTCAACAGATAAAGTTCTACAGAGACGTTTTATTTAGATACATACTTTCCTCAAAACAGGTACGTGCAAAATTTAAACGAAACATTTTTTTACGTTACTTTGTACCGTTATAGTAGTTAGTGTTTGTAAATTGTATATATGATCCTATATGTACATTATGTAATGAAAGTAATGATTATTGAAGGCAGTTGTCTCATGTAAATGTTTTTCTCCATTTTTTTCAAACAACAATTTTCATTCACGAAATGGAAATTATATATTCACATTATAAATTCATGTTTTTGCAAAGATAAGTCTATTACAGTTTGAATGGATTCAAATAATATTTGTTTTACTGTTTTTTATGCAATTATTTTGAGCTAAGACACCTACATGTCCGGTTATTATAGAAATTTGTTTTCCCAGGATTTCTTTATGTGGAGTTTGGATTAAGAGATGTTAAATAAAGCTTGCAATTTTTTCTGTTTAAAATAGCTACCTAAATATGACGCACTTAGTATTTTAAATGCTTGATTTTGTTTTGTCTTTGTGTGTTTAAGGTGGAGTTGAAGCTAATCCTATTTTCACGGACGTATATGACTAAAGAATATCCTGAGAAGCTTAACTATACACAACCATACAACTAGTGAAGTATCTTTTCTTCTAAACTACAAGGGTACATCTATACACCATGCCAGCAACATGAAAACGAGAAGAATTGTTAATATGATTAGGGATAAGGTATACATGTGTGTGTTTATAATATGATGAATGAATTGAACCGATCTTCAATTACGATTATAGCGATAGCATATAGAACCCTAAGGCTGTGGAGTGTGAGATATTAAATGGCATTGACATTTTCACATTAGATTTATTATGCACATGTTCATATTACGAAGGGAGACTAGGTTAGTCTGACGCAGCTCATAAACATCTACTTTACTATTACTTGCTCCGCATTTAATAAAACTGAGAAACAAAAGATTGAATGAACGGGAAAATGAATTGTTGCCGTCGGAGAGAATCTATAGCTACTTTACACGCATACTTTGCTCCCCGGTTGATTTTGATTGCACACAGGCCAACAACAACAACAAAACTGTTAAATATTTAATGACATGATCGTCTGCTGTATTTTCAGTGGCGCCTTTCAGAATTCTCTTTTCTCCCGTCTCCCACCAACATAGCACCACAGACATCCTTCTTTTCGGTGTGACAACTATATTTCAATGCTCTCAATGTCAGTTATGTCCATCCTCTCTTTCTCGCATTTCTTCCCTAACTTTCTTATTTAATTGTGTGTAAGTTTTTCAATGACTGCAATATGTTTAGTAAGTATCAGTATATTCCCAATACATTCGATATACAGATAAATATGACAAACATATTTAAATAATACAACAATGCGTGTATTATACTTGGTAGACATCTTTAAATCACCTCCATACGTTTTGATAGGAAGAACAGTTGGACTGTTACGCAATACGTACAGAATAATAATTTGAGCTTGAACTATACATTAATTTTACTGTAGATGGTGTGTAAAATAATTTTTACTGGTTGAATGAGAGGGAGATGATGGAAGAGCTATATAGATGTTTTATTATTCGCAATCTTGAGTTTTGTCATTTCCAAGACGTCCTTGCATTTTCTGTGTTATAAAAGAAGCTCCATAGGATTTTTGACGTTGACCAGCAGAAAAAATCACTTCAAGTGTGTTCAATAAGAAAATAATCAAAATAACGACAGTATTGTAATAAAAGTTTGATATTGTTGTTACAAGTGTTATATGACTTATATAAAAACAGCGTAGACTCCTCTGCAATATAATGCACATCTCATCTCAATGTCATACGAGGCATGAGACGGAATTATATTATTTTATAACGGAACCTTCACCAACACGAATAAAATAGAGCCTCGCAGTCTTCTTGGCTTGGTTTCGTCTGATATGACCGCTCAAGTTAAACCCAAAGAACGTCTCAAGTGGACTTTAACTTTACTAGGAAACGAGCAGCACTGCAATATACATAAGTATGTGTATGTGCAGCTGTATTATTATTATTACACTAAAAAACCCAGAGATGAATTTATAACTGAGGATTTCACTGCAGACAGCTTACTTATGATGATGACACACTCATACGTTCCCTTCTCTCATTTCAAGGAATAAAAATTCTTTTTTTTTCTTTTCGCTATTTCTGATGCCCTTCTCCCGAATAAAGAGAAAGAGAGGATTTTAAAGGCAAAATAAAAATATTACTGTGTCAAGGTTGATGGTGTATAAAAGTATGTTGTTGTATCTCTCTCTGTGTGTACTGAATGTGTGTGTGATATGAGCGAACCAAAATTATTAGCTTTGCCTGTAAGTGTACCCTGTGGTGTGTACGTTTAAGCACATATGATACAGATATAAATATGCGGTAAAGATGTTATTATATATAAATGTTTTTGCTATAAACAGAAACAGGATTATGTATGTAGAGAAGGAGTGAGTACCACCTACAGCTCATAATATTATTATTGTATGCGTTTACGAATATTATTAAATATTATTGACTATATTAAATGTAAGCCTAGTTCTGGTACATGGTTATATTCATGCTACATAAAATATAAGTAGTACTACTTGCTTACTTATGACTTACTTATCAGTATCCACAGGGCCCGTGTAAATAAATATACGTGTATAAATATAAAACAGTTCATTTCTTCATCCGTTACGGCCGTTCCTTCCCATAAATAACTGACAAGCATGTAAAAAAGTAACAGCATGACAAAATGACTATATTGAACACACAAGGCCACGAAGATTTTCAATACGCGTCTATTAATATCTAATACTCTCGATTTGGACATTGCTCGGAAAAAGGGCAGAAAAGAGCTTCCCATATACTACACTGCTGAAAATATGTATGCCATTAAAAAAATTGCAACTCACAAGTTCACAACAAAGTATAGCATATCGCTTGACTTAAAATGTCACAGGAAAAAACCAGAGAGGAAGTCGTACTTTTAACGTTTACTTTCTGTACATCAATCTCATTCACCCTTGATAATAATTATTGTCGCGAGTCAATTTTGTTATCAGTACGATTATCGCGTTCTATGGTCGCGTCTCTAAAAGGAAATGGCAATTAACATAATGGACAGCTATTTAACTTAAGTAAATACATTTTTCATTCCTAAACTAAAAATAACACTATTTCCGTACTGATATTTACTAATAATGATACAACAGGCATTTTTTACACTTATGTACACGGCTGAATGGATTTTATATTCTAATTTACACAAAATGCAGTTTTTGTTTCATTTCATGTTATGCCTGTATCGTTTATAAACTTAATCTACGTATGGTAAATTGCATACCTTAATTTTTCCAAATCACTAAAAGTAATTTAGTTGCGTTTTGTTTATTCAGTCTACTTAAAATTGCATATAGCAAAATAAACTGTTAATTTCATTTCGCTAACATACGATTTCCTGCATAAGATTTTAAATTTGCAAGATTTGTTATGGTGTAGCTCTGTTGTGTAAGTGAGTACATGTATAATAGCCCCATGATTGTTGATGTATTGTAAAGCGTAAGGTGATTGTAGGTCTATGTCAGCATAACTCTAATTTAATTGTATACATTGTAAGAATAATGGTGACAAAGTAAATTTTAATGTAACATAATGTATACTGTTGATGTAAATGTGTGTAATGTATACCTCCTCCTACGTGCTGCAAACTAGAAGTACATAGCGCACGTAAACATAATTAATGGTAATGCTAATGGTAAGTTACAAATGTGTGAAGAGAGATAGGGTGACAACTAAATCGTAAATAAAGTATCAAGGGCGAGTGAAACATATACTAGATATTATTACAGTCTGTGTATAAATCGTGGACGTAATAAATACAGGAGCAGATTGAATTGAAAAGTTGACAAACAAGATCATTCTACAATCACAGAGAGTGGGTTATTGAATTGTGTAAAATTTCTTTTGCATACGATTACTTACTGCTCCTACAAGAAAGAGAATACTTAAAAATCGTTCGTTGCTCTCTATCTCACTCACCTTGTTAGACTAATGACTATTAAACACAAGAATGATAATAATATTATTATATACTTGTATAGTAGCAACTTCCTACCCAAATTCATACAGTGTGTGTATTATGTTTCTATATATATATACGTGTAATGATTGTTGTACTATAATATAATATAACAATAATAAAACTACAGATACTTATATATTGTGTGTATTATATTGTGGATGTATGTAAATGTAATTAATGTCCATAATGATAAAATCATTTAATGAATGGATGAAATCAGCAGATGTAATTTACTTATATACTACTAGGACTACTATAGGTAATTATTATGATTGCTTTAACGTTTAAACTCAACCCATGTGTAACTACTAAATGTAAAAGAATGATAAAGTGCTACTGTGTAAAGTTGTTAGGGTAAAGTAAACCTATGATAGTATACCTTAGGTAATCCTACATGAAGAAAAGTGAACTTGGTATAAACTAATATAGAAATGTTGTAAAATATAATGACATTACTACTGTTGGGTGTATAGGTCTATATGATACGACGGTGCGTACTGTTTTGTGTATATATACGGCGAATACGACTATGCGCGTGTTTTATTTGTATGGTTATAATATTCAGTAATTATGATACAGTAACGATACATGATATGAGCACTAGGAGAAAATGAATGAACCTTTGTTAGCTCCAGTTATTATAATTATTATTACATAAATAAAGACTATTGATGACACAAAAGATGAAAATGCCGAGAAAGAATCTTCACAATATTATTTTCATTTTGTATAAATTCTGCCATCTTTATTTCGGGCATCTTACAATTAGTAAATACATTATGAGAGGATTGATACAATACTAAAGTTTTTAAACATTCAATACATACGACAGTATTTACAACAAATATAATAATAATACACACATATCTGCACAAAAGTATACCAGTTTTCATGTAAAGTAGTAAAATGTTTATTCCTACGATGTATATTAATATAGTTTTTTGTAGGATCACCATTTCCATGTAAAATGATTTATGTCTGCATTTTCTAAGAAAAGTCACGTGGAGGAAATCTCAGAACATAAATTTTGAAAGTCATAATGTAATTTATTGATGCTACACTTAAAATGGAATTCATTATAGTAACAATAGACATATCTCACTGTAGCAGACAAAAGTAAATATAAAAACAGATTGCAATTATGTATTGTAAGTACTAATTACATATAGAATGCATTTTCAATCTCTCATTTTTAATTGTACAGGTAAGTCGAAAATGATATAGGTCCAGCTTATCATTGCATGTAAAATTGTTCCATGAATATATAACTACATAATAATAAGGAAAACACGAAACATGAATATACCCTGTCCATAATTATAACTTTTGCACAGACAATTTTTATTGCAATATGATATAGTGGCAGTAGGTTAAATTATTTTAGTACGATACACATGCGAAAAAAACAATTGGAATTTCGACGTTAATTCAGTCGGTAAATCAAATGGTACAGATTTTTTCAGTTTGAATCACAGCTTGCATTTAAATCACTGCATTCTACGTTTATTACTTAACTACAGGCATGAATTTTCATATCGTGACTTGGATTTTTTAAGTGCTGCAGGATTTCAGGATCTCACATGGAAATCTCAAATCAGTCAAGACGTAAACACCAGTCTGGTTGTTATCATTACATATTATTACCGATTCTCATGTAGTCATCTTTCATAAATAGTACATAGATTTGTACAGTAAGTAAGTACCTTATTGCATACACACCTATAGCCCTAAGGCAATAAAATCTAACTATTAAGGAATTTGCATACAAAATAGTCACACAATAGTTTGCTCAGGTTATAACTCTACTAAATACAATTATAGATGCTATTACTCTTAAATTATCACTTGCATTTTATTTTTTAACTGCTAAATCTTAAAAAACTGCTCTAGATTTATTTATTTATCAGGTTGTTGAAAATTCAGTCGTTCACATCACATTAACGCGTTTCAACGGTAAGTATAGTAGCTGTATAGTGACACAGACAGATAACTTCGTAAATACATATATCTGCCATGAGAAATACTCTTTGAATATCCTGCCAATTGAATTGAATTAGACTATAAACCCGTTTTTTCAACTTTTAATAAAAATGTAAAGAATCTGAATCAGGGTTCATCTGTTATAAACGTATATTTATATGATTTATTATTTTCATAGTAAAAATTGCATTTGCAAAATAGTAATTGCAATATGTCTGTTTCTGTAACTATATCTATTCACTTCTCCTTGGACGGAAGTTATTACAACAGTATCCAGCTTCGATTAATTGAATTATTCTTTAAAGACACAAAATTTGTACAAAAATGATGCATGACACATATAAGACTTAAATTTGTATATAAAATATATCAATGCACAAGTTGGATACAACATAACTCTGTATTTCCTAAACTCAACTTACAGTTAGGTACTTTAGAATAATTTCCATTTCATGAAAATCAAATCATTAAGAACAGTTCTCATCTGACTAATACAAATACAACCACGCACCGAAGTAGGTCCCTAATAAATAATTACTTCTCCGAATCACAAACACTGTACTAAACCAAACAACGCAAGTTTTGTAATAATTCCACAGATTGTAAAAATCATTGTAAATGAATCTGCTGTTATTCATTTTCATCCAGAATGTGTAGCACTGTAAATGTACCTGGTCCTGAATATTTCCGGGAAGAATGAGTAAGACATCTGGATGGATATTAACTATGGATGATTCCATGTATTATTTATTCGTTTTAGTTTGGCCAACCACAGGAGTATAAATAACAGTCATCAAACTTTTGACATTATTTGGTCAGGGAAACCCAGCTTTGTTTAGGGATACAGTGACACATCGTAATTTGAGTGAATAATACACTGCGGTAGCTTCACGAGATAACTTTATTCTTCAGGACTTGTATACCACGGACTGCAGCGTGGTTGTTGCAGCCGAAGGCGGAGATTTTCTGCATTCATATTCTAGAGTATTCAAATTATTCGTAGTAATTGGAAAGGAATTGCTTTCAAGTGCAGCTCAGAGAAAGTCTTTTGGGCTTTTAATTAGTTAAGTATGTTTTCTAATTGAATTTAGTGGCTGTGACTGTGAGAATGGCCATGATGACTGTGGTCGTCGTCATGATGGTCAGCTCCTGAGTGCTCATGGTCGTGGTGATCATCATCCTCGAATGTTCCATTGCCCGAATGACTGTGGCCTCCGGGAGAGCCGTGACTATGCCCCCCTGAGAAATCATCATAAAAACAGTTTGCACAATTTCCGCCACTAGTAAAATACTTAGAACATAAAATATGAGACTGAGACAAACTCCCACAAGTCGACGAGGTACTAGCACTGGTAAACTGCTACTCCACTACCTCCCTAACCCATTTTTGCTCTCTTTTTTAGTAGTAAACATTTGTACATACGTCATTACATTATTCATCTGCTATGTCTCTGTTACTTCTTATACTTCACTACTGTACTACAGATAATACATTTTGACTACCTTTAAATCGAAAGTAATCTACAACTAATACTGATTAGCAATAAATTCAATTTCGCGATTTATCTTTGACAGGGACAATGATTTTACATATTAGAAAAATAGTCATATTATGACAAAACTAGAGATACGTATTGTAATTAGTAGGTACATATACTACAGTACTTTGAAAAAGACATAATACCAAATGAAATATATGTTTATATATATAAGACGACTATTTGAGAAAATAAATTACTGAAATTGGTATAATATTGAATGCTACTTTCGTATGTAATCGGATAGTATGGTAATAGAATTACCTCAATACATACTAATGAATCATAGCTATAGACAGACAGGGTTTTTATTCTCAGAAACTAAGCAAGTTCGTAAAATATTTTTTTCCTTGGCAAATTATATTTTACGTGGAGACAGTTATCGTTCACTAAAATAAAACGGAATAACGCGAATTCACGTCTACTTCAATTAGTACAATGATGCCTACATAATGAAACTGTCTAATGAGTTTGTATTTGTGAATTTTAAATGACCTGTTTAAATCTTTACATTCTCAGCAAGTGTATAATCCTACCGACACCTTTACGCAGATATTGTCTGTCCGTTTCAGCTTCAAGTAAATGAAGGATAAATCAAAGAAGATTTTATGTAATAAAAGGAAATGCAAATATCTCATTTACAATTCTCATCCCTGTATATTTGTTAACAAGTTGTAAAAGGACCTAGACAGAAACGAATGAGATGATGCTACCAGTTGCTAGTTAAGACACAAATAATATTGTAGGACTAGGACTGACTATATTGCCTAATAAATAAAACACGTGCAAAGAACTTACCCATAAGTTCCAGTCCACCCATAAGAACGAACCCAAGAGCAGCAATAAGAATGTGAATATATTTCTTTTGCAGTTTTCGTCCCTCTTCTTGGAAGATCTCAAAGAAGGTAACATACAGCAGAGTTCCAGAGGCAAGGCCCTGTGAGACATTCATAAAATATTTTCGCGTTAACATTAATTAGGTATTATCCCTGTGTTGTAATTATCAACCTGTGAGTTGGCTTAATTTATTCAGAATTTGGATGAGCTGTCATAGTCATGACTGTCTCTCCTTTTCGCAAAGAGATGTAAATCAAGTAGGCAAGGCAAAATAAAATCTTTTATGAGTCAACCTTTCTCACTCAGCTGCGCTTGTCTCATTGACAATTACTTTTTGTAGATATACTGCAGCAGTAATAAGTAAACTAAAACCTAAGTCTAACTGCAGTAAATAAAAACTATCTAAATGAATTGTGCATACCTGCATATGTACTTGGACACAACAAGCGAGCTAAGAAACATGCAGTTAATTTTATTTCATTTCATTGCTTCATTGTCAGATTAATTTCACAGGACTGTTTTCCCTCAAACAACATAAAATTGGAGACCTATATAGAAGGTCCCATGCAATAAGCTTTGGCAGTAAATAAATTGTTTATCACTTACATACTTTAAAACTACAATAACAATACCTACAAGAGATTTTAAGCGTATAACATAGCAATAACATGAAGCACTAATTAGTCATAAAAAGCGATATAACTTATGACTATAGTTATATAAGCATAAGTTCAGATATATATAGTATAGTTCAGAGTATTGTTATCGCAGGCTAAGTCAATTTGATTGTGAACCTCAATGGCTCAGAGAACACTTCATGCGTTTATTGTAAAAATAATAGAACAGAAAATATAAAGAATTTTCTGGTTTCTGCTAAGATTTGCAAAATACCATGTACACTGTATATCCAACAATTGCATAAGAAAAATTAAAATAGATCAAACTGGTCATTTGATAAAAAATTGAGAAAACCAATGGTACATGATTTAAAAAATTGAGATTTTTGTGTGTCAGAAGGTACCTGACACAAAATCAGAAGTCTCAACGGTAAAAAAGCATTTTGATGAAGAGCTTTATGTTCCTATTCCTTTCACACGAATCAAACCAGCCATGGCATTAGCAAAAGTGTCATTAAATGTAAAACTTGTGTAGTATAAACTCGTCACAGCTTTTCCACTTAAATTCGCTTAATCCTTTATCAAATTATATCACCAGATTTAAATTCGCCATTTGAGTATAAGCACTGTAAGCCATTTCCTTAAGTATAAAAGTAAAGGTAATGTATGTGAAAGATGGATATAAAAGTACATGCATATAATTATACGAAGCATTATACAAAACATCAAGAAAAGATTATTACATACAACATATCTATGGCCCTAAAAATTTGGTTTATAAGTTTCCGTATTTGTTGGAACTTTGCTACAGGAATATATTGTAGGTATACCTATGAAAAGAATAACTACAAACGAGCAAGTTGAAGGTTTTATGAAATACAGAAGTTAGGTGTTGAATGAACAAGTGACAAGCGGGTCCATAAAGCCATAAATATAAAAAAATTCCATTAACTTCCAGTCCGTAAAAGTGAAAATGATGGACGCTTCGAAAATTGAATATTCTGCGCCAAATATTGTTCAGGTTGAAAAGAGTAAGTTAATTACTTGGATGTATAGCTATCTGAGTATATACGCAAAAGGATTTTCTAGCCACATTCTGACAAGTAGAAATTATAAAAATTACTTTAATATGTCTGGTAGGTTGTAATGTAATCTACCTACAAAAGATTTTTCTAGGCATTATGGGAGAGTTTCCATGAACATTGCTTCATTAAGAAAGAAGCTGCTATATGAATGAAAGAATTATAAATCTGAGGATGTGATCGTAAAAATTCTGTTCATTATGACCACTTACACTCCTTCTTTTTATCCATTCTTTTATTATTGCCGTACACAATTGCCAGGTTTTATTTAATGGCTAATCCCATCCGCGAAGCAACTCATCAAGTTGTGTAACAAGACT